>CAXHSM010001376.1:18360125-18542592 GCA_964019185.1 Maratus speculifer | reverse complement strand
TAAAGACAAATCCGCCTTCTGCTATGAAGATATATCTTACAATATCATTTGCCAGACTGCCCTCTCCCATAAAATGATAAAGTTTTTTATATACAGGGTGATTCAGCTCGTCGGTGACAAACTTTAAGGATCGATAGAGCACACCTAGACGAACATTTTTGAATAGGGAATGTAGGGTCCCTGACGCGATGGTAAGGCGCTAGGCGCTTTCGAAAATTTGGGTGCCGAAATTCGAAACGTCATAAAAACTAGGGAAATGGTTAGATTTTCTTGCTTGTTGCGTCGAAATGATTCTGTTTGTTTAGACTTTCTTCAGTACCAATTTGATAAGCGTATCTCTTAAAACATGGATAGGGGGCGCTGCAGACTTTGGAGAGCTAGACAACAACTTTAAGCCCGTTATTTTGATAATTTAACACATGCTCGCCAAAGTTTATACTCTAACTTAAAGTTTGAACCCAAAAGTAGAGCCCTGCAAAAAGCGTAAGAGCCGGAATAAAATGTCAAAGTACAGGGTGGTCGAAACTCGAAGGCTCCTAAGAGATAAACAAACAGATTTCTTGACTTATGGCATGCATTTTCATGATTCTGTTTGCTGGGGCTCTCTGAAACTCAGTTGAACGGTACAAAAAGAAACATCGATAGGGGGCGCTTTGGGCAAAAAACATAATTCGTTGACATTTCGGACGCTAACTGGAAACGGGGCGCTACGATCAGTTAGTAATAATGAAAACACATTTTCTACCTCTGCTCAACACTTCTGAATAAATTTAGACCAAAAACATCAATGATACTGGAAATTTATTTACAAAAAATAACACTACAGAAGATGCTCGAAATTTCGACCTTGGGCCATGATGCAGGCTTCGCACCTCCGTCGCATTGAGGAGTGTGTGTTTCCAACAATGCCAGGAGTATCTCTGATCTGCCCTGCAGCTGCCACAATGCGCGCCACAAGTTCTTCAGCACTGCTGACAGGTGTATGGTATACCTCGGCCTTCAGGTAACCCCAAAGGAAGAAATCCAAGCAGGTGAGGTCTGGTGATCGGGCAGGCCAGTGAACTGGACCCCCACGCCCGATCCACCGCTGGCCATACCTTGCGTTTAGATGGAGACGCACGTCGTTCGTGTAATGGGCCGGAGCTCCATCGTGCTGGAACCACATCTGGCGACGCGAACCTTCGGGTACGTGCGCCTCCTCCAGAAGCTGCGGCAGCACTTGATCCAGGAAAATCAGGTAATTTCCACCTGTCAGCCGTTCAGGTAACAAATAAGGGCCAATGAGGCAATCCCCCAGAATGCCGGCCCACACATTTACTGAGAAACGCTCCTGGGCTGCTCGGCTTCTGGTTTCATGTGGATTTTCATCACACCACACATGACTGTTGTGGGCGTTCCACATTCCCTCCCGGCTGAAGGTGGACTCGTCCGTAAACAAAATGCTGTTTACAAAACGGGGATCCCTGGATCTCATCGCCAAGTACCATCTTGAGAATTCCACTCGAGGGCCAAAATCCTGCTCTCTGAGCAACTGCACCCGCTGGATGTGGTAGGGGTGCAGATTCCGGGAACGTAAGATGCGCCACGCAGTTGCTTGCGAAATGCCAACATGTCTGGCGATATCTCTCGTGCTAAGACCTGGGTTGTCCTCAACCAGGTTAAGCACAGCCTCTTCGTTGTCGGGGGTGCTCACTGATCGCTCCCGTTCAGGCCTGCCTCCGTCGAAAGATCCCGTTGTGGACAACCTCTGGTGTACTCGAGCGAAGAAGGCATGGCAGGGGATTTGCCTGTTGGGGTAACGCTCGGCGTACAACCGCTGAGCGGCTCGTCCATTACAACCAGCAGCGCCATACGCCAAATGCATGTCAGCCAATTCAGAGTTTGTGTACCGTTCCATCCTACTACCGATCTGCAGACAAGTAACCCGAAGCTTAAGTAGGTACCGCACGTTCAAAAGACGTGTCTGCGCATACAACTACGTCATCTCGCGTTGTCGTCTACGCATTACGTATCTTTTGCATATCGATATGGTACGATATCTTTTGCATAAATCAGCAAAAAGCACCTTATGTAAATTTTATTGCGCGCATTGTGCATGATTGAAACCAGCTATGTTTGTTAAAAAAAACAAACAAACTGCAGTTTTAATAGCTTCTTATGATAAGTAAATTACTCTCTTGTTTTGTTTCTAACTGATCGTAGCGCCCCGTTTCCAGTTAGCGTCCGAAATGTCAACGAATTATGTTTTTTGCCCAAAGCGCCCCCTATCGATGTTTCTTTTTGTACCGTTCAACTGAGTTTCAGAGAGCCCCAGCAAACAGAATCATGAAAATGCATGCCATAAGTCAAGAAATCTGTTTGTTTATCTCTTAGGAGCCTTCGAGTTTCGACCACCCTGTACTTTGACATTTTATTCCGGCTCTTACGCTTTTTGCAGGGCTCTACTTTTGGGTTCATACTTTAAGTTAGAGTATAAACTTTGGCGAGCATGTGTTAAATTATCAAAATAACGAGCTTAAAGTTGTTGTCTAGCTCTCCAAAGTCTGCAGCTCCCCCTATCCATGTTTTAAGAGATACGCTTATCAAATTGGTACTGAAGAAAGTCTAAACAAACAGAATCATTTCGACGCAACAAGCAAGAAAATCTAACCATTTCCCTAGTTTTTATGACGTTTCGAATTTCGGCACCCAAATTTTCGAAAGCGCCTAGCGCCTTACCATCGCGTCAGGGACCCTACATTCCCTATTCAAAAATGTTCGTCTAGGTGTGCTCTATCGATCCTTAAAGTTTGTCACCGACGAGCTGAATCACCCCGTATAGCTCCTTATCAATAACAAAAAATAAATTAAAGTGTCTTCAATTTTCTGGGGACATTTTGTATGTCGAATCAATTTACAATTGATAAGATTATATTAAAGGTAACATTTGCAGGCTACTTTTAATTTTCTTTCTCTTTAGATCTGGGGTGTCATTCGATTTAAATATTTCAGGTGTAATGTACTTTTGACAACAGTTATTCCATCTGGTATGGACTGAGTTACAAATGTTAATTGGGATGGAAAAAACATTATAAATCAAAATGATTAACATTAAAAAAATTATGTACTTTAAAATTAAAATGTAGTGATACTCAATAGCTAGACACTGCACAGGGGTAAAAGAACTAGCAAAGTTAATATCCTATTACAATTGATTTTTCTTCAATTACTCTCTTAGATCTCATGTTATAAGATGCAAAAATTATACTACTCACAAAGCAGGGAAAAAGTAAGTAAAAAAAAAAAGAAAACTGGCTTTAATAGTATAAAATTTATAAATTGATGCAAAAAAACACAAATGTCATGAATGTAATGAGATATTGATAAGTGATGCAATAGAAAAAAAACCCCCAAAAAGTACAACTTACAAGAATTTTCTTCTGAAAGGAGAAATCCATCTTTTTATTCTTCAGCAAGGAGAATATTTGTAAAATTTTCCTGTTTTACATCTAAAAAATAATATTATTTAATTAGTGTAGTAAGCAAAACAGTTTGATGTTTTTTAATACATTTGCATAGGCTTTAACAAAAAATAGATTATTAAAATATCTAAATTTTTGCAGTGTATAATAAATTAAAATTATTTTTAACTGAGATCACCAAGAATTCACAAACTGAATCTAAAGCTGACATAACGCGCTAACAAATTAAACACAAGTCACATTCGAAATTTAAGGACAAAAACATGTGTTAATCTGATATTTTTTAAAAATGCAAATAGATATTTTAAAAGTAAAAAAATTTGAAGCTTACCATTCTACTATTATAGATATTGTTAGAACTCTTATAGAGTTTACTCGAGGAAACTTTATCAATTTAAGAAATTGACGCAGTTAATAACCTAATTAAAATGTAAAATAAATTTCAATATCCTAAATTTTTTGCTTATCCTATCTTTTAAGTTTGAGATATTGCAATTCCTGTACTTCTTCATGCTGTATTAAAACGATGAAACTAGCCCATAAAAATATCTAATCATCCAGCTTCTATTTTTTTTTCTCGTTAGCAATGAAATGCCAAATTATTTCCATTATGAAATGAAAAGGTTTTATTAAACAATATTATAGCTTGAAATATTGCAGTGCATCTATCAGTGATATTTGAAACTAATCAAAGGAAGCACACTAAAGAAGTTTTGCCCTTATATCCTTTGCAAGTATAACTTCTATAGTATTCACTTCACCATTATGACAGCTGTTACACTAAAAATAGCACATTTAAAGTTATTTAATTCATCCCAAACAGTTCAACTCCTCTCCTCTAATAAAGGGGAAGGAATGTTGGGAGGAAAACTTCCCTTCAGGGAAAATATTAATTTCAAGTCTTGATATTCAAATAAATATAGCCCTTGTAAACTATGTTTCAATATATTTAAAATTTTTGAATGTTTGCAAGTTATTGCTCTGAGATGGGATTACCGTAAAATCCCGTTAATCCGCCCCCTCCCCACTTTATAAAGAATTTGAAATTTTCCAAAAATCCCAAGAAAGCGCTCTCCCTACCCATTCTCAAAGGCGATTGAGAATGGGATGAATCATTATGAAATGAATGAATCATAAATCTTTGATGAAATGTGCGTTTTTTCGAGATTTTTTAATTGATTTCATGCTTGTTTTGGCCTTTTTTACAAATTTCTCCTTTTTTCTGCGTTTTTTTCAACAGAATTTACGTTTAAAAAAAAACCACATTTTTTCAAGTATCAAAATTCATGATTCATTCATTTCATCATGTGTAATTCCTGTAAATTTTGTTGAACGATCGCAGAAAAATCCCATGTAAGCGTCCCCCTCTAACTATTGTACGATTTTTCGTCATGTTTGGGGGGGGCGGATTAACGGTATTTTACGGTACATAAAAAAAATAAACATATAAGTTAACTTAAAGCATATCTAGGGCCAAATATCCATATCCAGCAGGCAAAAAAATTTTGGATAATGCAATACCTGTTAAAATCAATATTCAGTTCATTCCTAAAAAATATAAGGTAAGTGTACCAGTAGTGGGCCACGTACCTATAATGGGCCACCAGTTTTCAAAGTTGAAAAACATGTTTTCTAGTCACCCCTGTCAGATAACAAACTAACTGCTGTTTGGCTGGAACCCTTATCTGTTATCAGACAAAGGGACAACTTCAGTATTCCGATAGTCTTTGAGTTGGAAGGTTGTTTTTCTTCCAGTCTCAATTTACAAGGATTTTGTGGCTCATTCTTACTGCTTTCGTTAAGAGATAAGTTTTCATTCAATATTTTTTTCTTTAAAAGTATATGGTATTTTATATTAAAATGTCACATTTCTAATGCACTGAATAAATGAATACTTTATTCCTTATGCTTAAAATGTATAAAACTAACATATTATTAAGTTTGGGGGGTGGTCCACTTCTGGATCATTAAATTTCAATTTGTTCCAGTAGTGGACCACCTGGCCCACTACTGGTACACACTCCTGGATCATTAAATTTTAGTTTGTTCCAGTAGTGGGCCAGATGGCCCACTACTGGTGCATACGTGACCCACTACTGGAACAACCAAGAACAACTGGAACAACTATGATTTTCCTAATATGTTTGTAGTATTTTATGTATATTTTATTATATATGTTTATTATATTGCAGGATAATGGAGAAAAGAAAGAGCAAAATTATACAGAACAACAACTAAAAAGTGCAATTGCGGATGTGGAGAAAGGAAAGAGTGTCCGCTCTGTAGTCAAGCAGTATAATATTGCAAAAACAACTTTGCAAAGGAAATTGAAAGGAGGAGTCAAATTAGCTACACAAAAAGGCCCAAGTACATTGTTTACCAACAACCAGGAAGACAACATTGTTTTGTGGATTAAAAGCATGGCCAGTAAAGGATTTCCTATAACAAATAAAATACTCATGACTAACGTAATAAAATGGGCCAAGGAGCATAAAATCACTTTCCCTGGAGAAAATAGTCTTCCTGGACGAAAATGGTATGAGAGTTTTTTAAAACGCCATCCTGACATTAAACTGCGTACCAGCCAAAATTTAACAACGAGCAGGAAAGTAGTGTCACAGAAGAGTATAAATGATTGGTTTCTAGAGGTTGAGACTTAATAATCTGGACAATGTCTTGTGTTTTACCCCCAGAGAGTTTTCAATTGTGATGAGACAGATTTTTTTTTAATCCAAAGTCAGGAAAAGTTCTTGTTGAAAGAGGATCAAAAAAGGTGTATACCACTGCTGGAGCTGATGAAAAACTTAATTTCACTGTTCTTTTAACAGCCAATGCAGCTGGTGAACTTGCACCACCAATGATCGTTTATAGGTAAACCTGTCTAAAATCATAAATCTAGTAAATTAAACCTTGAAATTGTTAAATATGTTTTATATCCTAATTTTTTGTCTTTCCAATTTTCAGGTATGATAGGATCCCTCAACAAATTGCAAAAGCCATGCCTTCTGATTGAGCCATTGCAAAGTCGGGAAGTGGACAAAAATGACTCAAGAAACATTTTATGAGTATGTGAGAAACATTTTTGAGCCATATATAAATAAGCATAGCATAGAGAAACCTGTACTGTTATTTATGGATGGACATACTTCTCACATATCTATAAACCTAAGCACCTTCTGTATAGCTCATTGAATTGAAATGGTAGCTTTGCTCCCAAATGCCACACACCTGATGCAACCTATGGACGTTGCTGTTTTCCATATTCCTAAAAGAGCTTGGCGGCAGGATGTAGTGAACTTCAGAATCACCCATGAAGGCAAACAACTACAGAAACATGAATTTCCACCAGTTCTAAAGTCATCTTTAGATCACTTAACTCCTGCAGCAATTGTCAGTGGACACCGTACTTGTGGACTGGTTCCATGGGATCCAAAGAAAGTAATTGTTGAATCCAAAGTAACATCAAAGAAAGTGGTAATATCACCAATAAAGGAAAGAAAAATGGCTTCTATTTTGGATATTTTCGAAGAAAAAATTGGAGAAGAAAAAATGAAATCTTTCTTATAAAATAAAGGTGAATGGAAAGGCCCTGTGGAGTAAACAGATCTTTATTACTTATGGCTGGAGACGAAGGAGACATTGAACAAGAAATCAGTTTTCCAGGTAAACTATCACAAAATAATTTTGGTACTAAGCACTTAAAATTGGTATATTCTTTTACTATTATTTATAAAAAAATTCTATTTATTTATTAAACATTTTACTTCTTATAGAGTACACCAGTCATATCTATTGAGGCGGCATGCAATGCAGAATCAATTGACACTGTTGAATATGCTGATGCTGAAGTGGATATTCCAGAAGGATCGACTGGGCCAGTTGCTGGACCATCTAAAAATGTACCATCTCACTTTAAAAGAGTTCTTTTCTGGCCAGAAAGAGAAGATAAAACAAAGAAAAGGAGAAAGCGAGAGAAACTTCATGCAATTGTGAATTCTCTTCAAATGCTCCAATATTTTAAGAAGAGAGAAGATGTTAAAATGCTAAAGCTGCAGAAAAAAAGAAAATGAAAAAGAAAAAAGAAAAATTCAAAAAGAAGAGTTGAAGGAAATATCCAATGAAAAAAAAGAGAGCCAATAAAATGGCTGTAAAAGAAAAATAAATGTAGTTAAATTTAAATCTCTCTCACAATTTTTTTTTCTTTTTGTTTTTTTTATAAATATAATATAAATATAATATGGTTTTGCAACCATTTCAGCATTTAATTACCCTTTTTATTATGAATATCTTATTATTTATCACTACTGCAAATTAACAAATAGGGCAGATATAGTCTTTTAAGTTATAAAATATTACAGACTGTTAAAAAAAAACTAAAGAGAAGCTGAAATTATTTTACGTTATCATTAAAACTTCCAAGTATGATTTCGTTATTGTGTATATTTAAGTATAGATATGTAAAAAAATGTTATAACCTCTGTATAGTACACATTAAACTCAAGAATGGAGTGGCCCACTTCTGGGGGGCCCACTACTGGGGCATCAGAAATTTACTATGCCCACTACTGGAGCATAGAGGAAGGTAACATTTTTTATTTTTCAGTTTTTCTAAAGAATATATTTTAAAATTTTGAATGTTTATTCTGATACATGAAGGTAAGGACTAGGCTAAAAATATATATGTTTTTTGGAATTCACTAACATATCAATAATAATTAGACAAATGTCCTTAAGTGGCCCACTACTGGTGCATTTACCTTACCTGTTGTTTTGATTCCTCTGTAAAGCAATTCTTTGGAGCTAACTTTTTAAAATACAAATCAGCAAAAAATTAAGAACATATTACATAATGAAAGACATTCATGTTAAAAAATAAACAGAATTTTCATTTAAAATAATCTCGGTAGTGCCATCTCTTATCCAAAAATAAGGTAAAACAAAATTACTGGAAACTAGTTGTTGGGGGCCACCGTAATACTTACCCATCATGGAAATAAAACATGTGAAAATTATTTATACAATGCATTGCAATTCATAAACAAAATTTAAATATTGTTAATATACATAGTAATGCATAGTATACATAGTTAAAGAACTGCTGATTACCGATTTCGACAAATTATATAAAACTCCAAACTACTCAAGTAGTACCGAACTGCGTAAAAGAAACATCCTTATAACTCCAAAAATAATAATTCTATTAACTAACTATTGACTGCGTCGGATTAAGCGTCTCATTTCCAATTAAAATATACCTCTGAATTGAAATTTGAATGAAATTCAGGGTCATGAAAAATCGAAGAATGTGGAAAACAGGATTACAAATATCTCGGCAACTTATAATCCGATCGACTTCGTTCTATATGCAAAATGTGTGTTATTTTATTGCCTTTTATGTCCATGCCTTAGAAAAAAAAAATTCGAAAATTTTTACATACCTTTCATCAGAACGAATTTTTCGCGAGTCCAAAAAAAATAGTTCCGGATAATCGAGGTTGCTCATATTAAATAGGTTTCGTCCCATTCTTACATACTAACTACATACAAAATTTCAAGTCTCTATCACAATTTTTTCGGGAGATAGAGCGTTTACAGACAGACGGACGGCAATTTTTTTTTCTAAAAATATGTTTTTCGGAATATTCACTATCTGAAACGTGTAAATCCGTCAAAATTTTTTTTCCGATTTTCAAAATGATTGCAAGACTTACCCTATACTATGTATGATGGGTAAGTAATACTGTGGAAAAAAATAGTCCTTTCAAATTACTGACCCAAACTTCTGGAATGGAAAATTAAATAGCGTCGTTACTTATTTTTTGACAAATTTCTTAAAACTCTTGTATAAATGGTTTAAAAGGATTGATTTAATTTTAAAAATTCCTTATACTGTAACAATACTCAATAAATGGAATAATTCATTTAAAGAAGGTTCCTGACAAAGCAGTGGGCAGTTTATTAATTATAAACAATTTTTATATGCTTTCAAAGAGGCAACACTTCGCCATCACACAGTAAGAAGAATCTGTACTGTCAGTAACTTTCAAGGCTATTCCCTAAAGAGTAAAATATATGCAGAATAGGATTAATTTTTCTACAAAACATTAAACAAAATCCTTTCAAATATACTTAATACTTCTAGAAATTATACTTTAATTCCTTCTTTAAAATAAAAGATGGCACCACTAAGTTAATTTCAAATGTTTTTGTGATGCTTCTGTTCTTTCAGTTTGAGTATGTCTTTGATTATGTAACAGAAAAATAATTTTTTTACTCATTTGTATTTTAGAAAATTTATTCCTAAGGATGGTTTTAAATAAGCTGAAACGTCCAGTATACTTTTTACATCAAAGCATACATTGGACAGCAATTTATTGGTATTTTTGATATATTATATAATTTATTTAATATAAAGAAGCTGTTTATGCATTTCATCATACAAACAGATGTAATTAGAACAGTAGATTGTCTAAAATTTACGACAGTCAAGGATCGATACTTTACAAATGTAAACAGTTATGAAAATTTACAAATTTGTGACTCAAAAATGATTTTTTTAAACAAATTATAAAGAAATCATAATAAAATATCTGTTTCTTTTTAAATATAACTCTTTTATTTTACTAACAGAAAAAATCTAACTGTATTATGGAATATATGTAATTATCTTTATTTAAATGCACCTTATATAATCTATTTTTTTAATAAAAAAACATTAAAAATTAATTTTTCGAGATAGTATACCAAATTAATTATTAGATTTCATATTTATCTTTTCATTATACTGATTTAAGAATTAGAATGCTGTCTAGGGATTATCAAGTGATGTATAATCATAATACTCTATAATCCACAATATTCCATAATCCGAACAACCTTTGGCCCCAGCTTGTGCGGATTGACTTTGACTGTAATTTAAAATCTACAAATAAATAAAATGATGTATAATTCTAATATATATGATTGAACTTCTGTTTTCTCATGAATGAAGGATAAATTTAAAATAAAAATTTTATATATTTAAAATACAAAAAAAAAAAAAAAAAAAAAAAATATTTCTGAAAAAATTCACATAATGCTGATATCAGTGACAATTACAATATTTTTTCCAAACACATTTATGTATTAATCTTTAAGTAGAGTTTTTGAATATTAACCATGGATATAAACATAAAACAAAACTTTCTTACATATTTTAAGATTTTCATGTAAATTATTAATGTATCTTTATCAAGCAAGCTTTATTGAATAATTCAAGAAAATAGTATCTCAGCATTGTTATGTATTATTAATTATTACTTGACCTTTACTTTTAATATTTAAAAATAATAAAGATTTTCTTAACATTTATTAGTTTAGTTTTTTCTTTATAATTTTTAAAATTATTTTATCTTATTGTAAACTTTCATTATAATTTTCATATTCAAACTACTGCTTAAAAATTGGGTACTACCGTATTTTCGGGCGTATGCGCCGCACCTCCGAAAATGCATTAAAATAAAACAAATATTCATCAGCAGCGCCGCACCGTCGTATGCGCCGCACTTACGAAAATACATCAAAATGTTAAAAATTGCGTTATATTCAGTGTTTTTTCGCGTTTTTTTAACATTTGCAATATAAATCCAATTTTAAATTTAGTATATTATGTATATTTTTTACGATAAAATAAAATTTGAATTCGTGCAGCCTTTTTTTCGCGATTTTTTAATACTTTTTTTAGTTTGTAACAAGGTTTGGAGGGTTTTATCGCGATATTAGACGAAATTTGCAGGGTTTTATCGCGATATTTGACGAATTTACCGTTTCTTCGCAATACTTGAAATTTTTTTCGTTTTTTATGGGGATAAGCAAAGAATGAATCATGATGAATTGAATTAATCATGAATATTTGAATGAATCATGAATTTTGATACTTAAAGCAATACTTGAAAAAATTTGCGTTTAAAAAAGAACGTAAATTCTGCCGAAAAAGCGCAAAAAAGGAGAAATTTGTAAAAAAAAGCATAAAAAGAATGAAATCTATTAAAAAAATCTCAAAAAAACATACATTTCATCAATGATTCTGTATCCATTCATTTCATCATGATTCACCCCATTCTCATTCGACTTTGAGAATAGAATGAATCAAGATGAAATGAATGAATCATGAAACTTTGATGAAATGTTCGTTTTTTCGAGATTTTTTAATAGACTTCATGCTTTTTTTTTTCAAATTTCTCCTTTTTTCTGCGTTTTTTTTTCGCCTAAATTTTCGTCTTTTCTCGTTTTTTTTTGCTGTTTATTTATAGATACGACATATTTGCGTTTTTTTAACAATTTTTTTTGACAATTCTTTTTGGCAATCCTTTGAGAAATTCACGATTTTTCCGCCATCTTCTGACATAATTTGTGTTTTTTAAAGATTTTTTGACATATTTCGCGTTTTTGCTGCAATCTTTCGTCGAAATGTGCACATGAATTTCGCCGAAGTATCACTAAAAAACCCGAGACGGCGGATACGATATATTTTTTCCCTTGCAGCGATATTCATTACAGAGGTGATTCTGATTGGAATTTTTCTGTAAATTGTGAAAAGTTAATCATCAGGAAGAAAATGAGAAGCATAAAAAATATCGCGAATTTCGACAAATAATAGCTTAATTTCTGTCAATCATTTGCAGAAAAAGCAAAAATGTTATCAAAGGATCGGGAGAAAAATCACCTCTGTAATGAATATCGCTAGAAGGAAAAAAAATATATCGTATCCGCCGCCCCGGCAGAAGCGCCGCAGTAAGCATAATTTTAACTTTTAAACTCGTATGCGCCGCGGCGCTTACGCCCGAAAATACGGTAACAGAGTCCTTACTTATTGTCCACGCAAGATTAAGTAGAATTGTGCTAAGCGTGACCCTCAATTATATTACCTTCAATTTATGACAACTACAGGGGAGAGTGGGTACAGTGGACCACCCCTTATATTTTATTTATTTTTACATTTTTTAAACTTTTCTTTTAAGACTAATTAGACTGATTACTTGTAGCCTTCAAAACACATCATTAGTTCAGAAAGAACCATTTTAACCTGATTGGCTGTTTTGAGCTTCTAAATGTAAATTTTTTCATAATCATATTTTTCTTTCATCCCTGAATGCAAGCAAAAGGGCAAAAATGTAATGTTGTTTTCTCTTAAATTATAAAAAATGCCCCCAAAAAGTTTTAAGAGTATCAATCATAACAAAAATTTTAAAAGTTCAGTGTATTTGTACAATTATATAAGTTAAAAAATGCTTCTAATGCTATGAAACCTGCAGCATATTGAACGTATACATCAATTTGTGCAGCGTTTGAAATCCTTGGTGGTTTCCTGGTCCGAGACCACCAAAAATAAATGGGACAACTAATTTTAAAACCTTAGTGGTACGCTGGGCCAGTGGCTTTTTTTCTGACTGGTAAACATAAATTTTCCCTCCCTGTAAAAATCAAATCAAACCAAACACAAGCCAAGAAATTTTTATTTATTTGAAAAAAAAAAAAAAATGTATTAATCCTTACAGTCAGTTGAAATAAATGATCAGAAATAAAATGAATAATTTTATAGCTTTTGTTTATCTGCGGTAAACTTTCTTTAAACAAATTATTATTTTACATTTTATTATGCCCAAAAATTTGGGTAACTGCAAAGGAAGTTTAGTTTATATTCTAGTAGGAGGGAGGGGGCTGTCACTCAGTGGGTTAAAGATACTTAACAGAATTTTATGTAGTGGGCCATTGATAATGACTGTGGACCAGTAAACTCTCATGCTTACTGGTCCTTGGAACCATTAATTTTTTTTAGCAATTCGACCGTTGGTTTGTCAGAGAGAATGTAGGTTATAGATAAATTTAAAAAAAAAAATCGTAAAAGCAAAATACTTGTTTTTATTTAATATTCAGAGATTAATATGGTAAAAAGACAGCTTTAAAAAATAATTTTATGAGAATGTATAGATTTTCAAAATGGGGCACAGTGGACCACCCACTGCTGGGGTACAATGGTCCACAGTCTACTCTGTTGCTGGAATGCAGAATTTTCAAAATTCTTAATAATGGATTATTTTCGGCAAAGAATTGCTGTTTTAATGTGTTATTTAACTGTAAAATAAAGTGAACAAAGGAAAATGTCTATGCATCATAGTAGGGTCATTCCATGTCAGATCACCCAGACCATGGCACCCACCATCACCAATTTTTATAAAATTCAGTGAATTTGTAGAGTTTAAAATGCTGATTCCAAAAATATCAATTTTATTGAAATTGATCAAACGGTTGGTTCGTTATGAGCTGTTAAGTAACTACCAAGATGGCCAATTTGCCACTATTTTGAATAGCACATGTGACAACAAAAAAGTCCATAACTTCTTTCAGGTTTAAGCTAAAGCTTTCAAATTTTTTTTTGTTTTGTTCAGAATAAAATAAGCTTTCCTTTAAACAGATTTTTGTGAACCTCATTTTATAAAAACGCTGTCAGAAAATGACTTTTTGTCATTTTTTTAAGTAAAAAAAGGTGCAATTTCAATGGCTGATTTCCCCCAATGTACTCTCTTCAATTTTCACCTTATTGCATAAATAGGCAACTCAAAGTGTATTTTGTTGACTGATAAAAAAATTTTAATGGGCGGTTCACAGGCTTTTATTTAAAAAAATAAATTCAATTTTACTGACTTTCCACAATAACAGAAAACACAAGATAATGTTGATATTTCTTTTATTACCAGAAATATCATACAGATTTACATCTAAAAGTTTGATAAGGTTTAATGTTACATAAATATATATATTTAATGTTTCTAAAAAAAAGGGGAATCCCAAGGGAATTAATAGGAATGCCAATAATGGATTCTTGCAAGAGTACTTTCCTGCAAATTGAAATCCAATGCAGAGTTTCAATAAATTATAAGTAAAAATTAAATGATAGAAAAAATTCTACAAATAGGTATATTATATAACAAAATCATACTTGTATATAACACAAAATGTGATAAAATTGCAACTCTTAAATAAAAATTATGGTACTTTAAAATACAAAATAGCATATCACATACAAAATAAACATGCTATTAAAAATATATCTACATCTATAATAATTTAAAGTAAAGATAATTAATAATAAAAAAAAACCCTGCCAACAGGCCGATGTAAATTTTAAAGTTAAATACAGTAGACTCCCTCAAATCTGCACAGCTTGGAACCAGAAGTTATGCGGATTTTAGAATTTTGTCGATTTCTGGTCATTATTTTTTTTAAATTTTTTTATACAGGAATTTGAATGCAATTAATAATGCAATCAAAACTAAAATGAATGCTTTACAATATAATAAAATATTAAAATAAGTAATAAAATAATAAAAATTTAGATAATTATTAAAGTGATTAAAATATTAAAAACAAAGGTCAAGTTAATAATCAATAATATTATTAAATATTCATTATAAACATGAAATATATTTTTCCTAAATTATTCAATGTAGCATCATCAATGTATCTTTGCATCATAAAGATACATTACTAATTCACAACAAAATAATAAAACAAGTTGGAAATTGCACGTGAACGTAGCAAATGAGGTGCGTTTGTATGATAAAGAAGTTTTAAAAATATTCAGATCTTGCTGATATAGTAGAGCGTACTTCGGATATAGTATAGTAGTCGAAATCTTTGTGTTTCTGTAAATATGCAGGAAATAATTTTTATTACACCTCAGCAACATATATCTTATTCATAAAATGTGAAATAGTTGAATATAATTAAAACACACCCCAAACAATGTTTCCCCGTATAGCATTATGTAGTGGGGGATACTTTTGTGTGGCCCTGTAATTTAATAATAAAAATTATTTGCATCACAGATTGTATGGAATGCATATTTTAGTATATATTTAATAGATTCATGCCAATTCTATTATGTTCGAATGAGTGTAACATCATTAAAATGCATTCGAAACTTTTTCCCCATTGACCGTAATATGGAATACTTTTGATTGTCCCTGTAAATGATCTATGCATCAGACTTTCATAACATTTGAAATGACTTGACAAAATTACATAATAATTATATGTTTTAAATTTCAAACGATTAAAATGCATTTGAAACTTTTTTCCCCACTGACCGTAATGTAACGGAATCCTTTTGATTGTCCCTGTAATTGATCTATGCATTCGATTTTCATAACATTTGAAATGACTCGACAAAATTATGCAATAATTATATGTTTTAAATTTCAAACAATTAAAATGCATTTTAAACTTTTTTCCCCATTGACCGTAATGTAACAGAATCCTTTTGATTGTCCCTGTAACTGATCTATCCATCCGATTTTCATAAAATTTGAAATGACCTGACAAAATTATGTTATAATTATGTATTTCAAATGATTCGGTTGGGTAGTTTTTGATTTGTTATATGCGGACAGACAGACGGATGGACTGAGTGACAACAATAGGTGCTACGTATTTACACAATTACGAATGCACCTAATAAGGAAGTTTCATTTCAGGGTTGGCCAGATCTAGATTTAATAACCAAAAAAGCTTGATTAATACATAAAAATATTTGATAAGAAGATTGTGATTACCAATATCAGAAAAATCTTGATTTTTTTTTTCAGAATAAATTTATTCTTCCTTCATGTAAAAAAAAAAATAATAAATAAATAAATAAAACATGAATTCAGTACTATTAACAAAAATTACAAATTAAAATAAAATAAAATAGAATTGATATGAAATTTAAAAGTCAAATTTTGTTCCTATATCTGAACTGAATTTTTTATTTACATCCATAATTTATGTGTGGATTTTTGAGAGTAGTGGATTTTAGGGTTTCAGATTTGAGGGAGTCTACTGTACTTGTTTCATTAACAAAAACTAAATCAAATTTAGATATAAACCTAGCTTAACAATTTTATCTGGCTGTTTTTAAAATTTAATTTTTCTCTAAGAACTGGTTTTATCAGAATGTTAAGGCAGTGTATACAAAAAATATTTTTGTACTCTCAACAACTCAAAATTTTCTGACACTTTTTTAAAAGTAAAAACATTATACTTGTTGATGTGACTTTTTGAAGAGATTTATAAGCGACCTCAGGGCTGCTACATGAAACAAGTTTTATATTCTTTGCACACCAGTATTTTTCTAAGTTTGAAGTATATTTTTCTTGCAAATGATATCAAAGCATCTATTAGGGATTTCAGTTTTAAGAAAGTGGTGCCAGTTAAAATGAAAAAATAGTCGCCTGTGGCAGCCTATGTTTTTATTTTTGGTTCAATGAATTAGATCTTGATTTACAAAAATTATTTTCTCAGTATGACCATTTTTTCTGTTTCCAATACTATCGCTTTGGAAAATTCAATTCAAAATGCCCACTTTGACAGCATTTTTTAAATATATTATGCATTATATATAAGAACCTGCCAATTGAATGCATTTGTGAGCAAAAGTGGATCTAAAAATGAATCAGAAAATCCAAAGATTTTGCTTTGCCGGACTGTCCTGTTCACATAGAAAGCAAGGCATTTTTGGGTACCCAGCTTTTTGTGCCAATAATATTAATATAAATTTGAAGTCACTGCAGATAAATCATTTGTATACCTCATGCTGAATACAATCAGATTGTATTCTAAAAGTCGTTAGATAAGTTCACAAGCATCCACAAGTATACATTTACATTATCTGTGACTATTACATGATGCTTGTTCTCGGCAATGAATCTTCGAAATCAACACTGGTTGATTGCAAACAAACTATATGTGATAGAAGAAAACTAAGAACAATTGTGTAATTTGCATAAAATAATGCATTAAGGGGTTGTATTGGTTCTTAATCATCTGATATCATGCAGACTGGTGTAACTTTTCCTTACTGTATTTTTTATTTAAGAGTTTTAATTTTATCACATTTTGTATCATATGCAATTATGATTTGTTATATAATGTACCTGTTTGTAGAATTTTTTCTATCATTTAATTTTTACTTATAATTTATTGAAAGTCTGCAATCAATTTCAGTTTGTCAGGAAAGTACATCTATGTCTTGCAAGAATCCATTATTGGCATTCCTATTAATTTCTTTGGGATTCTCCTTTTTTAGCCACATTAAATATATATATTTATCTAATATAAAATCTTATCAAACTTTTAGATGTAAATATGTATGATATTTCTGGTAATAAAAGAAATATCAACATTATATTGTGTTTTCTGTTATCGTGGAAAATCAGTAAAATTGAATTTATTTTTTTAAATAAAAACCTGTGAACTGCCCATTAAAATTTTTTTATCAGTCATCAAAACACACTTTGAGTTGCCTATATATGCAATTAGGGGAAAATTGAAGGGGGGTACATTTGGGGGAAATCAGCCATTGAAGTTGCATTTTTTTTTACTTAAAAAAATGACAAAAAGTCATTTTCTGACAGCATTTTTATAAAATGAGGTTCACAAAAACCTGTTTAAATGAAAACTTACTTTATTATGAACAAAAAAAAAAAAAAAAAAAAAAAAAAAAAAATTGAAAGCTTTAGTTTAAACCTGAAAGAAGTTATGGACTTTTTTGTTGTCACATGTGCTATTCAAAATGGCTGCAAATCGGCCATGTTGGGAGCTATTTAAAAGCTCATAAATCACAAACCATTTGATCAATTTCAATATAATTGACATTTTTGGAATCAGCATTAGAAATTCTACAAATCCACTGAATTTTATCAAAATTGGTGATGGTGGATGTCATTTTTAGAAAAATCTGGGTGATTTGACTTGGAATGACCCCTATATTAAATGCTGAACTCAACTATCTGTACTTGCGTATTAATGCTACTGTAACAGAAATTGTGTTAATGTACTAATAAAGAACAATCTTTTTGCTTATACATGCACAAAAAAATGGCGTCAAAAAAAGCACTAAAAACAGTAAAGCACTAAAAAAACATTAAAGATAAGCATCAAAACCTGCAAACAAGAAGGCAACAAGGATTACTCTTTATAGGCACATTACCACAACTTTTACTGCAATAGCGTTAATATGTAAGTACCCAATTATCTTATACAAAAAAAAAAAAAAAAAAAAAAAAAAAAAAAAAAAAAAAAATTAAAAATATTAAAACATAAGCTTGAAATCTGTAAAGGTTCCTACCATAGGTTTAACAATAGTATTCTCGTCTGTTTGTTTGGTGTAGGCCTCTTAAAGAAAAATGAATGTAGTAGCTGACAAAAACATTGCTTGTTTTTCTGTGCAATTTATGTGTTTTGTTAGTACTTCTTTCCTAAATCTAAGCTTTCTGTAAAACATGTTTTTTCTGTTATCATGAGGTGAAAATTATTCCACAGAATTATAGTTTTGATGACCTAGATTCTTTTACTATGCAATAGTGATAAATAAAGCAAGAGATGAGGTTCTTGGTTTTTTAGAATTTTGTACTCTGATATTTGTTGATGACGGTTCTAAATTAAAAGTATTTTATGTATAATGATTTTAAAATGTATATATGAAAAAGACAAATTTATTATTGTTTTTATTCAATTTATTTAGTTATAAATGTATAGTTGTCTTGTGTGAGAAAGGATGGGATTCTGTGAATTAAAATGAGTTGTGAAGCAGAATTGAAATAAATGATTCTATATCAAATATATGAAATCATAAAAAAAATTAAAATATTTATTTCAAGATATATATAAAAGTATAAAAAGTTGTAAACCTACTGCATTTTATCAAAAAATATTAAAAAAAAATTAAATAACAATTTTTTCAATAGTAGTGAAATAATTATATATCTATTTTGTCAGAATAAACGAAATACAGAATATGTTGTGAATTTTTCAGATTTTAAAACTAAATAACTATCCTCAAAATATAAAATATATTTTGGTGCCATAAAATATAAAAATATCAACTTATATATACAAATATATGTTAAGAAATAGAAAATCAGGGCCAGAAGTTTTGAGAAGCAAACAAATATTGACTACAAAGATAGGATATGTTTAAAAAAAACATTTAATTTTTTTAAAGCTACTTACATCAATCAAGTTTACTTTTTTGAGAAGCACAATAATATAATAAAAAATTGGCAGAAGAATCATTTTAAAATGTTGTTGCTGCAAGAAATAAAGGCAGCTTGAATGTTGGATTTAAATATGACATGTTTTTCAGATTTTGGAACTCTGTAACTAAAAGCGCATCTGACTTGCCTCAATTATATATATATATTTTTAAAATGCTAAAGTATAACTTTCAAATGCCATCCTTTTTTCCATGGCAACTAGTGGCATAGCTAAGGGGGGCATCAGCCCCGGACACCGAGGCCTAGGGGCGCCAAATTGAGAAAAGTTCAAACCAAAGTTATCTCACATATTTTGATAAAATATAAAATTGTGGAATGTTAAAAAACTTTGTTTTGTATATGAATGTTTTCTTTAATAATATATTTTGTTATATCCAAATAATGAAGAAAAGAAATGCTTCTGAAATTTTTCTAGATATGGTTCAACACATTTGTTACCTAAGATAACAATGTACTTTAATTGTAGCGCATTGTACTTTAATAGAGGACGCCAAACTAAAAAGGGCATTAAATCAAAATTATTTCACATACTTTGAAGATAAATAGGAATTATTGACTTTTCTTTTTGTATGTGTGTATGATTGTTTTGAAGAAATTCAATGGAGGTCGGGGGAAAGAAACGATCTATAATTGTCAATTGATCATGGAGAAGGTTTCTAACGGTCTAGCCTCCATTCAGTTTATAAATCTAAAGGCCGGTTGTCGACCTGGATTCACATTTCTGGTATAAAAAGAACATTGTTCATTCGTGCAGTATTTGATCCTCCCATATATTTTTTCCAGACAACCCGCGAATGATTAAAAACCTCTATTGTATTAAAATCTTAAATAAGAGTAACGAATTTTCCAATATATACCTCTGCGATGGGACGCATGCTTACGCACGCATCTCTAATCTCTAAAAACCTACATTCAAATTTATCTTTCTCAAAAGCAGGCATATCAAACCCATGGTCTACAGGCCACAACTGGCCTACCAGCAACTACTTAGTGGCCCTTGAAGCTTTTGATTTTTTACATTGTTTGATTCAGCTGTTCTAACGGAAAAGCACAATATATACTTTGAAGACCATGCTTGCATTAACATGATCATAGAGAAGTTTATTTTTATTGCACTCTTTTTCAAGCAAATCAGAATCATTTACAAAAAAGTAGAATTTGTTTATGAATATATTATTAAAGCAGTAAAAATTATGTCTGGATCAGATTATTTAAAAAATCTATAAGTACTCCGGAATTTAAGGAATCATGTGAAATGTATAATTTCAGTATTTGATGTCTATTATGTGTTACTCATGAAAATATCTGTGTACTATTTATGAAGTTTACAGTTAAATTGATCACTTATTATTTTTTCGCTGATATGAAGCAAGTTTGATAATACAAAGTGCGTTTGTTCACAATGTTTCAAAACTGGTCTGGTAATTGATTCCGATTCCTTAATAATAAAATAAAAACAAATGGATGTGGTATAAAATTCATTAAGTTATTTTTCATTTCGAGCTATTTACCGAAGTATTATTTATAATTAGGTGCATTTTGCAGCGTCCAAGTATGGTACCTCTTTGTATGCATACAGTTGAACCTCGAAAATCCGGACCTCCAAATTCCGGAAATCTCTAAAATCCGGACATTTTTCCGATTTCAGTTTTATTAATTTTTAAAATAAGACATAGCTGTAATTTTCATCAACTGCAGTTAAATTCTGATAACTATACTAAAAAAATATATATAGATATATTCTGGTTAATATTGTAATGACTTGCCGTTAATTAAAGACTTTATTATTACAAAAATTAAAAAGTGAAAAAGCGTTCAACAAAATTTACAGTAATGAATCATGATGAAATGAATGAATTATTGAACTAATCATAAATTTTGATACTTGAAAAAATTTGGGAAAAAAACCGTAAATTCTGTCAAAAAAATGCAGAAAAACAGAAATTTGCAAAAAAAAGAAAGCCAAAACAAGCATGAAATCAATTAAAAATTCTTGAAAAAACGCACATTTCATCAAAGATTCATGATTCATTCATTTCATAATGATTCGTCTCACTCTCAATCGCCTTTGAGAATCGGGAGGGAGGGCGCTTTCTCGGAAATTTTTTGAAAATTTCAAATTCTTTATAAAGTGGGGATGTGGCGTTTGATCGCGAAGAGCGGATTAACGGGATTTTACGTTATTATATAGCCATAAAAAAGATTTTTAATAAACCTCCAAAATCCGGAAAATCGAAAATCCGGAATCGGATTTTCGAGGTTCAACTGTATTTCCTAATTCAAATTTACGAAATAATAAAATTTCAGAAATTTGCAAATTAAGAGATAAATACAATTGAACTATTTCTTCCAAAGTGTGTTGATTTAGTTATGAAAAACATCGCCAAGTGTTTGGTTTTGGAAAAAAAAAGAAAAATAATTTTTTTTTCAACTTTACATGAATTTGGATATAATTACACCTGATTGTATTTTTTATAATTTTGTAATAAAACATATATGCACACATTTATTCATTAATTTTTCATGTAGCAAGCGGACCTCAGATAAAAATGTTTCTCGGCTGTGGAAAGTAGAACTAAAAACTGTTAGAGAAATCGAAAACCAAGTTAAATGAGCAAAACCCAGTTGAAATTGGGCTCATAGAACCCGAGGTAAGAATGTGCACCCTGCACTAGAAGATGGAGTTTAAAACTACTAGAAAATCTTAAGCTAAATTGAAGGAATCACTCCATATTGAAATCAGTCCCACAGAATAAAAAAAAGGATATGCTGTTAATGTTCGATAATTGAGGCAAAAGAAGTCTATTTTTGGAAAACATACTTTTAAATGTAAATAAAGAAAAGAAACCATTGTATACGGACTCTTAACTCATATAACGGGATCTTTGCTTCAAAATATTAATAATCTTCAATTAAACATAAAATGCTTTTAAATTATATTTTTAGCATTCGGCAATACTTAATAATTAAGACAATTGTCTAAGTGTGATATAACCTCTCATTCCCCAATTTTCAGAAATTAAATGGAGCGGGCAATTGGTAAAAAGATCTATTTTTTTGTCTCTTTTTTAATGTAAGTTCTTCTCTGTAATTTTATTTCTCTTAACTTGTCTATTCTCACCTTAAATTTTTTGAAAAAATTAAGAAAAATTATTGATCTAAAAATTTTATACACGATTGTAAAACATATTTCTTCATGTGCATGTGCTCTGAAAATTTCAAACCCTTATCTTAATTAGTTTTCTTAACTTTCGTCGATTAATGAAAATTCTTAATTTCTTTAGTTTTGGCTGTGAAATTTGGTTCAGTTGTATACAAGATTTTGACATATTGTGAAAAAAGCCCATATTTGATTAATTTTGAATTATAATATTCTCGCCTAATTATCAAATAATTAGAAACTTAGTCTTAAGCTTCAAGCACATTTAGGATCTGCCTTGGACTATCCTCATCCAAATTTTCAGACTTGCACCAGCGTTAGATAGTTCTGGCTATCTTCGTCAAACGCATAGATTGGTTTTCACTCTGTTTTTTGTGGTCTTGATTTTCATATGATTATTTTCGTGTAATGGGAGTGTTTTGTGAAGTACTAATACAAAATGGATTTAGCTAAAAGAACAATAAATAAAGATATTATTTCTACTTGATTCGATATTCCATTTTTCCATTGAATTGGCATCGAGAAAAGCTAAATTATAAAATGTGACGATCTACCCTCAAATTTTCTCTTTTCAAATCATACAAAAGTCTTAAGTCTTAACAGTCCGACTTGTACAAATTGCAATTTTCATTATTTCCAAAATCAAATATATTTTATACATACTTATATTCAGTGTACATGCATTAGAGAAAGCTATATCTAAATCTGCCTGTACGAAATAACTTGGAGATAAATGTAAGAAAAGAATTTGACTAGGAAACCTCTTTGTAAACAGAACATGTTCATTTATTTCGTTTTTGCATCTTGCAATCATCTTCGCAAGTTCGATCGGATGTACCTCACTTTTTACTTCAATTTCAGAACCCACATGGTCGTAGCTTGTATAGGCACCTTGAATAGACAAAATCTAATCTTTTTCGTGCATATTTTTGTTAATATATTGGGGATTGTAATATTTTCCAGCAGAGTACGAAGGTAAAAATTTAGAGGAACATTTAGTTTAATTGGTTAATTCTTTATTATCCACCTGTCTCAAGAACCTCGCAATTTTCGAGATCTGTAATGTACAAAGCCGTAACCACAAATGAAGAAGAATCGTCCAAACGTCAAAATTTTCTACCATAAGTTATTTTTTGAGTTTAATGGTGAATGTACTAAATGTTAAGCTGGAAAGCAAAGTTACAAGGGTAAAACGGATTTTAGATTAGAAGATTTAAAGTAAATAAAAAAAAAATAAATAAATAAATAAAAAATAAGGACTTCAAACTTTTAAAACTTAATTTTAATTTTGGATTTTAAAAGTATTTTAATTCTTATCTTTTTATCTAAAGAAGTATGAAATATATGTCTCTCGCTACAGATATCTGATCATTTTCATGCGATCGCCCTAATTTATAAACCGAGTTGGATGTGATTGAGCATATATTATAGGTTTATTAAGATCTCGATCGAATTTTTTGAACATTTTGATCAGTCATCCTGTTTCAATATGTTGGCCTTTTAAAGATTTCAAAGAAAAATACATATATATATATATATGTATGCACATTTACTTCTTGTATAATCACTAGATCTTGATGGAAAGATTGAAAAACATTTTTTGTTTTCATCTTCATCCATCTTAAAAATAGGTGACTACAGTAATTCGAAATTCTAGAGCAGCTGCTGTTTTGAAGTAGACAACTTTTTTTCTATAGCTGGGCTTAATTTAGGAGTTTTAGCAAACACATGTGCGTGTCTGTGTGTTTTTTTAATTAATTTAGATTGTTACTACTCCTATATGTTTAAAACAACGGTCATATCTGCAATCGTTCCACTAAATTTTTTAAATTCCCATTCAAATTTAGTATTAAAGAAAACTTGAAATCTTCTGTAATCGAGTTCCACGCATTTTAATATAGTGTGTCTGAATAAAATTAGCTCAATTTAAAAAATAAAAGAAAGAGTGAAGTAGCCTTTTCCTCCTGGTGCAAACCAAAATGAAATTTTTTTCATCTTGAAGAAAAATAATGTGGTTATTTTTATTTATGTATTTATTTTGGGAGGGAGGGCAGAAAATTTCTTTCTGCCCCGGGTGCCAAAAAACGTAGCTACGCCACTGAAGGCAACTGTCACACACAAACAGGTATTGGGCCTTAAAAATGGCAAAAATGAATCTTTTTGTGACCTTAAAGGAAAAACTTGCCTCGGGTTTTCCATCTGTTACATAAACTTCAACCCTCTTACATTTCAGATTTTAAAAGAATTTGATGGCAAATATTGTGCACAAAGAACTGTGAGTAAAAGCAATTTCCATGTCTTAAACAAAATGCTCAATTTTTCTCACGACATGATGACTTTTGGGACTCAATAAAAAATAAACTCAACTTTGGAGCAAAAAATTTTGAATTTGGTCTTTTAACAAGATAAGTAACATTGGTAAATTTTTTGGAGAAAATCTGAGATGGCGTGAATCACCCCATAATGCTATGTGTGTCACTTTCTCAGATTCTTTCTTAATTATTGACATGACTGATATTTTTTAGATTTCAAAAAAAGACAATAAAAGAATTTCTTACAAAGTTGATGCCATTTGTATTTTAATTACTCTTACATATGTGATACAATATACAAATATTGTTCTGATATTTTTTTAATTTCTTGCAGTTGTATTCCATTTCCTTATGGCAGTCTAAGATGAAAACTTCATTGTTGATGGACACAGACAGACTAAGGTTCAAAATGGAAGAAAACTTTATCAGAGGCAAAATTAATCTAGTTGCTTTTCATCAAAACATGTGAAAATTATACATACATTTTTCTTCTCATCTCTTTATATATGTGTACTTCTAGTTTATGTATTTGTAAAATTTAATCAAGAAGGTATAGAAGTTATTTATAAAATAGAAAGTGTGTATATATAAAATCTCTAATTTGTAAAGATTTAATTAATAAAAATGCATCTTCGCTAATTGCAAAATTTCCAAGCACGCCTTAAGAAATATATATCTGTAAATTGTGTTTGTAATTTCAAAGGAAAATATTTTGCATGTATATGGTCAAACATTTTTTTCAGAAAAGAAGTTTAAAAAGAGATTTCCTGTTTCACCCAAGTAGCTTCTGATTCGTGAAAATTATAGTACAGTTTGTTGTTTTTAAACCTATGAATATATTTAAAAAAAATAAATATTAAAGAGTGATCTTTCTGCACCTACGGTATGTGTAAAATAATTTACAAAGTGCGTCTTCAATACAAACATTTCCATGGATAGCGACAAGAATTTTGTGTCCGAAAAGGGATTTCCTTCGAAGAGACAAAAGCTCAATCATCCTAGTCTTATGCAAGCAAAAGAAAAGAATTTTGTTTGTGAGATATGCAATAAAGGATTTTCTTTCAAGCATAGTTTAAAAACCCATTCGAGAACGCATACAAATGAGAAGCCTTTTGTATGTGACGTCTGTAACAAGGGATTTTCTTATCACTCCGGAATAAAATATCATTTGCGAACACATGCAAATGAGAGGCCTTTTGTTTGTGAGGTTTGCAATAAGAGCTTTTCTTTGAAGGACAATTTGAATTCTTATTTGGATACACATGCTAATAAGGAATCTCAACATTTTGTTTCCGAAGTGTGTAAAAAAGAATTTCCTTATAGGAGAAGTTTCAAAAATCACTTACTCTCTCATACAAGGTTTTTTGTTTGTACAGTTTGTAACAATCAATTTTCTGACAAGAAATATTTAAAGAAACACATGCTGTATCATACAAGGCCTTTTGTTTGTGAAGTTTGCAACAGACAATTTTCTCACGTGAATTATTTAAAGAATCATCTCTGTGTTCAGGCAAAAGATTAGTCTTGTTTAGAGTACAATAAAAGATTGTCACATCAGTTTATATCCTTATATTTTTCACTGTTAAAAAAAACTTAAATTTACAGATCTATTTTTCCAGAATTTCACCGAAAAAGTCCCTTTTAACTACAAAGGGCATTTTCTGTGAAAGTTGGGAATTTTCATCATATTTAATAAAATGGAAGAAAATAACGGAGATGCTCTGTTATCTATCGCAAATTTACTTTCAATAATAACAAAACTGACATGTTGTTGCACAGAAATGAAAAACTCAATGAAAGAATACTGGCCCTTTGGTAAGTTAGTGCTACTAAATTATAACAAATGACCACTGCACTGATACCAACAAAATTTGGGCAACAAATTAACTGGACCGTATTCTAATCCTTCACTAAGCAACAAAATTTTCTTTAATGAATTATTAAATCAAGCTTTATAACTAAAGGACATTTTCTGTGTAGTCTGACTTTTCAGTGAAAAGTCAGAAATTTTCATCATATTTACCGAAAATAACCAAACGGACGAATGTGGAAAGAAATAACTGAGATACTCTGTTATCTATCGCAAATTTATTTTCAATGCTTACAAAACTGACATGTTGTGTCACAGAAATGAAAAAATACTGGTTATTTTGTGAGATTTGTATTGTGCTTCTAAATTACAACTATTCTGATACTACCAATATTTTGAGCAACATATTAATTGGACCATATTCTAATCATTCATTGAACAAAGAAAATTTCTTTAATAAATTTTAAAATCATGTTATAACTATTCATTACCCATAAGAAAATCATATTAAATCTACCTTCTTAATTATGCTTGCAAAAATTATAACAAACAACATCAATAAAATTACAATCTACCTCATAAAATTATAAACACGCTGCAGAATCACTATATGATTTTATAATAATGTCCACTCAAAACCCATATGGCGTATTAGCTAGAGCAACAGACTTCCTCACCAACGGTTGTCAGTTCGAATCACACAGTCCTCTTTGTTTTATTCCTCACTGAATAAATATGGGTGCTTCTAATATTAGCATTCCAAGTATTGCTTATTTAGGATTAGTAAAATAAGATAACTACTCTGTTATCCCATCGACCGATTTTGCCAAATTATACTAATCTCCAAACTAATAGCCAAATTATACATATTGACATAATTTTTATATTAAATAACAAAAAATAAAAAAAATAATTAGTAGAATATTAATAAAAATACAAACAAAAAGTAGAAATAAAAATAACTTAATGACGTTTTAAACACGTATATCATACTTAATGTAATTTGAATTGACATTCACGATCATCCATTATTGGCTATTAATCTTATAATTTGGCAAAAATATTTTGGTCAACAGGATAACCTAGTAGTACCTAAAATAATTGACGATGAAAAATATATACAGTGGAACCTGCTTAAATGACCACCTTGATAAAGTGGCTACCTGGCTAAAGTGACCACTTTTGGAAAATTTTACTTGTGCTCATAACAAAAAGATATGAGAATTGTTCGGTAATGTGACCACCTGTGTAATGTGTAAAGTGACCAGTTAGCCAATCATTGTCAATGTTAATTGAGCCTGTTAAATGTGACCCCCCATATTTAGCCGAAAAATTTCAAATTAAAAGACTAATGTAGTCATTTTCTGAAATTTTATTGTAATACATTAAAAAAAATACAAGAATTTATTTCCTATAGTGACTGTTTTGCTTAATGCAATGTGACCACTTTGTCCTTTTTGTAATGATATTTGCACTTGACTAAAATGATTTTTACTGAATTGTTTATAACTGCCAGTCATAGAAACGTCAACATTATGCTATTACAATGAAAATAAAAGTGCATATGGGTGATTCTCAAAATAGGGGACAATTTATGTCTTTCGGCATACAAAAAAAATTGAGAGGTTTTCTGTCATGTTTTTATATTTAGATATGTTTGTCTTAATATTATTCATTATTTGCACTCAAGAATTACTCACTTTTTAGTTAAAAACACCTTAAAATAACAGAATAAATGTTCAAAATGTCATTAGCATGGATGTCCACAGCAGCTGTGCCTTGTGTATACTAGCTTTTTCAAGAGTTAATATCATGTTTATAAAATAAAACAAATGTTATTCTTTCTTTAAATTAATCAAGGAGAGGATTTATCCAATAAATTTCTTTTTAAAAATAAAATTATAGTTAAGAAGAATTAAAGTTTGTCCTCCATATTCTATTTTCAAAACAAGGTCATACTGTAACAGCTGGTTATTAATCAAAATTTCATTTTTACATATGACAATAGTTTGAAAATATAAAGTTTCTCCATAGCAACAAGTAGCCATTTTATCCCAGCCTGAAAATAGAAGCATGTATTGTATTTTAAGATTAGAAGTTGAATATTAGGGGCATACATCAATTGTATGTCATTAGAATGGATAATAATTTTCATGTTTATTTTATAATTAAAATTTTTATTTTACTTATTTGCATAGGACTTTTGTGTTTTAAAAAGCCCCAGAAAGGACTATTGCATTGTGATTATATTGTGGCTCATAATCTTATTTAAATTAAAATTTGTTATTAGCATGGACAAATATCAGTGTCATTAGCATGGTTTTTCTGTCCATGCTAATGACTCCTATGTGCATAAATATAACCATTGCTTATATTGTATCTTTTATAAAGTTAAATTTTACATATAAATTTAGGTATTACATTTATTATCCCTAAAATATGCATTAAATCTGTCAGAAAATCACTAAGACAGCTTCTTACATTGTTAGTGTCAGAATGTTGCTCATGTAAACAAAGTTTGCTCTTTGGTAATGTTTTTATTCTCCTTATATGTATATATGTAAAAATGGAAATCATTTGCTGAAAAGGAAGGCTAATAAATATAGAAAAAAATATTTAAACAGAAAGAAAATAAAACTTTCTTAATATATTTATTCCATGCAATTTGTTTGGTCATTAGCATGGCTCAAAAAATACTAATTATTTTTTTAAGTTAATTTTTAAATATTTAGCTCTGCTGACTACATGTAAAGTATACCTAATACTATATTAACAACACCTATTTTTTTTTTCAGAAATTTTGCTAACAGTAATTTTTTTTAAGATTTCACTTTTGAAATTGTTCCCTGTTTTGAGAATCACCCATATAAGTTACATAGTACCTTGTAGTTATGTATTTTTAAATCAATCACTACAGAATTTCAACAGTTTTCAAAAGAGTTAGTACGAATTAAATAAATCATCTTCTATGTAGTATATTTTAGCTTAGTG
Organism: Maratus speculifer; assembly: GCA_964019185.1. NCBI lineage: Eukaryota > Metazoa > Arthropoda > Arachnida > Araneae > Salticidae > Maratus > Maratus speculifer. The sequence goes on along the minus strand of CAXHSM010001376.1, from coordinate 18,512,782 downwards.
TTTCAATAATATTTTTTGTTAACCAATCAGTTCATAACTTAATATAGAGCATTTTTGTTATTTATAGTTTATTTTTTGAGAACATAATGTTTTAATGTGCCATTTTGAAAGACACTTCATAAAGTGACCACCTCTATATAGTGACCATTTTGGCCTGTCCAAAAGGTAGTCACTTTAGACAGATTCCACTGTATTACTAAATTTATTTTATCTGTCTTATTTATAATGAAAAATTATAAATTTACAAATAGTTAAATAAAAAATTCACATAATCTTCTTCAATCAGGTTCACTGCCTGTAGATTTTTTTCACATATTAAAAAACATCCAGGTGTACTGTAAGCATGCTAATTAAGGGGTAACCTAATTACAGAAAATTAATCCAATATCTTTCAAAAAATGGAAAAAGAAAAGAGAAACCGAAAAAAGCTGAAATACGAATGAGGAATGAAAATGTTATCAAAAATTTTCTACAGTAAGCAATTTTTATTGTAAAATGTTTCCTTTGTGGTATTAATAATGCGTAGTTGCATAAAACTTCTTAAGAATAATCTTTAATACTTATCATTTTAGTGTTTTTCCAAGACATTTTTTGGAGGGCGAAGTGCCCTGTCCATTTTTTTAGAGCGGTAAATGTGCACTGTCTGTTTTTATATAGCTGTAAATCTGCCCAGTCCATTTTGGATTCGCAAAATTTTGCCGTCGGCATGTTTGAAATAGATTGCAATTCGGAAACTTGTGTTTGATAGCAGGAAATAAATTCTAGAATCGGGAAAATATTACTAAATTATTTTGTCAATCGCAGGAAAATATTGTGAAATTCGTCAGTCATAGGCTAGAGAAAAATCATGAATTTCGTCAATCTACCCCAGGAAAAACAGTGATTTGAAGGCGAAAAGAAAATTTCGAAATATGATAATCGATCATGAAAAAAAAATCTCTATATTCATTTATGTTAATGTGAAAAAGCTTTTCAAGTTTCGCTAGTAAGCCCCTGAGATTTGTTGATCGGTCTAAAAAACAAAAATTCCTTTTATGTTGCAGGAAAATATCACGAATTATGTTAATCTGTCGCATGAAACAATTCTATCGGTCGCGGGGAAGACCCCGCAAAATTCCCCAATAAATTCATAGAAAATATGAAAATAGTCAGTAGCAAGGAAAAAAAATCACGGAGAAAAAAACGCAAAATGTCAAAGATTGCATGAAAAATATTACGAACTTCGTGAAATTGAGCAAAATTCATTAATTTTGTCTATTAGTGCGGAAAATATATCGCTAGTTTGTTAATCGGTAACGAAAACCTACAATGTCTATCAATGGAAGAGAAAAATCTCTACTTTTGTCATGCAGTGTGCAGAAAAAATGCGAATTACATTAATGATCATGAAAATGAAATAGTGAATGAACCAACTCAATTTAGAAAAAAATACGAGTGTTTCGCAAAATGATCGTGTAAGAAAAAATCAGAAATTTCGCAAAATGATCATGGAAAAATGTTTTATGGAAATTCGTCCATTAATTCATGAAATAAAGCTATTGCGGAGATCATAAAAAAGGCAGCATAGCCCTACCTGTTAAGTAATTAACACCAAAAAGTAATCAGCTCCAGTTTATATCATGGACTAGCTGAATCTAAAGTTTTATTAAATTCCGTTCTTGAGATAGAGCGTCCACAAAATTTGTATCACAGACAGACATTTTGTAAAAACATTATTTTTTCCGATCATTGATCCCTAAATAATGTAAAACTGTCGAAAACTGGAATTCGAAAATTTTCATGAATCTTAATAGTCAAAGTAACCATGAAATCTTTAAAACTTACTTTCTTTTTTTTTTCTTTTTTTTTTATTTTTTTTTTATTTATTTATTTATTTTTTTTTTTTGTAATTTAATGACAATATTGTAAGAAATAAAATTAAAACTGATTTTTTAGTCTCTTGATTTATTTAAATTTAGTGAACACTGGGTAACACTGAAATATTTTTTAATTATTAATTGTGTATATTAGTTATTTACAATAATTTATTGACACATGATATGTTTTTCTGAAAAACTGTAATTTATTGAAGGAAAAATTAAATTTTTTAGTAACAGTTGACAAATTTAAGTTGAAAAAATAAGATAAATTTAAAACCATACTTATCTTGTAATTGTGAGAATTTTGAAATAGTGTACTGTAAATTTTGTACTTATCTTACTGAGAAATTCTCCACCAATTTTCAATTTGTGGTTCAATTAACAGTTGAGAAACCATAGGTTAGTAAATTTAACCGCCAGTAAATATTTGAAACTCATCATTAACTTCAGAGCTGAGATCAGTCAACCTTGGCTTAGGGAACATTGTGTTGAAAAGTGTATACCACATTGGCCAAAGGAATTACATGATGTATTAATCATGTTGATAAGTTTTGGCTTTATGTAACACCAGTTTTCATTAGCAAAGCAAAAAAGACCATTTGAAATGCATACTTGTGTTTAACTTTTGGCAAATAAATTTCGAATTACCATTAAGATTTCATAGTTTTATTCATTTACAAAATTAGACTGAAAGATTAGACTGATTTACAAAGATTACACTGATACAGTTATAATATATATATTTTTTTTTCAAAATTTTGTGTTACAATAACATTCTTTCAATAAAGTTACTTGATTTAAAAAATAAGTATTTTTTTCTTTAATCAATTCAATTTCTTTAATCCATTTAATAAACAATTTTCTGATCCGGTTAACAGTAGTAATTAGAATAAAAGAGAAAAATGAGCTAGTTTTATTTATTTTTCAATGAATATTAAAAAATTAAAATTATTTATTTTCATGCAGCTTTTCTAAAGATTTTTTAACATTAAGCTAATGTTGTTTTTGTTTTTTTATTTAATTAAAGTAATTGATGCACAAATTTTTAAATGCAACAATTTTAAAGAAATTTTCTGAAAAATGTTTCTTCCAATTAAGAAAAATATTTAAAAATCGAATTAATTAATGTAATATATTGTAGTTTGACCGCTCATTATTTTTGTCATAAAATTCCTGCTCCTATGATTGCATGATTTAAACTAATATAAAAAGTATGAAACTGAAATGTAAGGAAAAAGCTACTTTTCTTTTTAATTATTAATATAATTTTCTAGTATTTTATTCTGTACTAAAGTCTATAAATCTCTTTAATTACTAATAAAAAAAATCTAAATTATATAACTAATTTTTTTATAACCGTAGTCTTTCTATTCATATTCTATAGATGGCGGTACCTAATTCCAAAATTTCTAATAACTGAAGCTTTGATTCGAAATACAAAAGCTTCATCACAAATTTATATAATTTTCGTTTTTATAGGCAAAATGTTTAAAAACAACTAAAACAACACATTCTTTCATAAGAAATTTTTTTATAATTAACATTTCATTTACTTAATGAATTATAAACAGCTCTGTTTGAAAAAAAAAATCAATTTTCAATTCAAAGTTGCCACCGTCTTTACTTCAACTGACCATGTGAGATCGAACACCCTCTGTCCTGTAAGTAGGTTTGGTAACTATTTTAGTTTCGATTTTTAGGTGCGTTCGTAATTATATAATACGTAGCACCTATAGTGGTCGTTCAGTCCGTCCGTCTGTCCGTCCGTCTGTCTGTCCGCATATAACAACGCAAAAACTACCTAACCGAATCGTTTGAAATTTAAAATACATAATTATTACATAATTTTGTCAAGTCATTTCAAATTTTATGAAACTCAGATGCATAGGTCAATTACAGGGGCAATCAAAAGTATTCCATTACATTACGGTGGATGGGGAAAAAAGTTTCAAATGCATTTTAATCGTTTGAAATTTAAAATACACAATTATTACATAATTCTGTCGAGTTATTTCAAATATTTTGATAATCGTGTGCATAGATAAATTACAGGGGCAATCAAAAGTATTCAATTACATTATGGTCAATTAGGAAAAAGTTTCAAATATATTCTATACGTTTGAAATTTAAAATACATAATTATTACATAATTTTGTCGAGTTATTTCAAATTTTATGAAAATCGGATGCATAGATCAATTACAGGGGCAATCAAAAGTATTCCATTACATTACGGTTAATGGGGAAAAAAGTTTCAAATGCAGTTTAATCATTTGAAATTTAAAATACGCAATTATTACGTAATTCTGTCGAGTTATTTCAAATATTTTGATAATCGTGTGCATAGATCAATTACAGGAGCAATCAAAAGTATTCAATTACATTATGGTCAATGGGGAAAAAGTTTCAAATATATTCTATACATTTGAAATTTAAAATACATAATTATTACATAATTTTGTCGAGTTATTTCCAATTTTATGAAAATCGGATGAATAGATCAATTACAGGGACAATCAAAAGTATTCCGTTACATTACGGTCAATGGGAAAAAATTTTTCAGATGCATTTTAATCGTGTTACACTCATGCGAACTTAATAAAATTTATATGCAACTATAAAGTACATATTATAATATACATCATACATAATTTGTGGTGCAAAGAACATTTGTTATTGATTTACAAGGCCACACAAAAGTATTCCATGACATAATGGTATAGGGAGAACATTGTTTGATGAGCGTTTTAATTGTAATTCACTATTTATAATTTTATGAGATTGATATATGAAAATAATATTTTTAAAACTTCGTTATCGTACGAACGCACCTAATTTGCTACGCTTCACGTGCAATTTCCAACTTGTTTCTCTTATTTTAGCAGATTGAGTTAATGGTGAATTGGGTTTAGATTCAACAGAAAGTTAAATGCTTAACTTGTGCTTCAGTTTGACAGAGTTACTGGGTTAAAAGTATCCCCTATAACTAAAAAGAATGAGACTTCCAAAAAAAAAAAAAAAAAACTTTTTGAAAAATAATCGATGTTATTTTGTATATTTTATATTATATTAAATATTTTATTACCTATTATCTATTACAGTAGGCTTCCTCAAATCTGCCCAGCTTGGGACAGAGGTTATACAGATTTTAGATGTTTGTGGATTTCAATCATTGCTTTGTTTACATTTTTAAAATATAATCTGAATGCAATCAAAATTAAAATGACTGACTATAATTTAGTAAAATATTAAAATACAGTATAACTTCTTTAATCCGGAATCGTTGCGATTACAGCAAGTCCGGATTATAGAAAATTCCGGATTGCATATGTTTTGTAACTAAAATGCATATAGAGATTAATGATAATACTAATATCTCTTATTACTATGGCAATACAAAAAAATAAGGAACTGTACAACTAAAAACATTGAAAAAAATCAATTCAAAATGCTCAAAAACGAATGTTTAAAAAAAAATTATATAAAAATTGTATTTCATCTTCCTGCTTCTGGAAATCCATATAAATTTCCTGTCACAAGTAATATAGTCCCTCCTTTAATTTGTAGACCTTCAAGTGAATTCATATAAACAGCAGTTTCTACATCAGCACTCAGATAAGTTGTTTCTACTTGCAAAAATTTAGTTTTGAAGCTTTTTATTGTTGTGACTGCCTATAAAGTTCTAAATGACTCAGTTTTCATAACTGGACTGTAATAAATTTACTACAGTATAACTTCTTTAATCCGGAATCGTCGCTATTACAGCGAGTCCGGATTACAGAAAATTCCAGATTGCAGATGTTTTGTAACTAAAATGCATATAGATTAATGATAATATTGATATCTCTTATTACTGGCAATACAAAGCTAGTCGTTGGGGGCCACCGTAATACTTACCCATCATGGATATGTATATGAAAATAAAACATGTGAAAACTATTTATACAATGCATTGCAATTCATATACAAAGTTTATTTTTAATATGCATAGTAATGCTCTATTAAAGAACTGCTGATTACCGATTTCGACAAATTATATAAAACGCCTAACTACTCAAGTAGTACCGAACTGCGTAAAAGAAACATCCTTATAACTCTAAAAATAATAACTCTATTAACTAACAATTAACTGCGTCGGATTAAGCGTCTCATTTCCAATTAAAATATACCTCTGAATTGAAATTTGAATAAAATACAGGGTCATGAAAAATCGAAGAATGTGGAAAACAGGATTACAAATATCTCGGCAACTAATAATCCGATCGACTTCGTTCTATATGCAAAATATGTGTTAATTTATTGCCTTTTACGTCCATTCCTTAGAAAAAAAATTTCGAAAATTTTTATATACCTTTCATCAGAACAAAATTTTCGAGAGTCCGAAAAAAATAGTTCCGGATAATCGAGGTTGCTGATATTAAATAGCTTTCGTCCCATTCTTACATACTAACTTTCAAAACTACAAACTTAACATACAAAATTTCAAGTCTCTATCGCAATTCGTTCGGGAGATAAAGCGTTTACAGACAGACAGACGGCAAAATTTTTTTTCTAAAAATGTTTTTTGGAATCTCCACTATCTAAAACGTGTCAATCCGTCAAAAAAAAAAAAAAAAATTTTTGATTTTCAAAACGATTGCAAGACTTACCCTATACTACGTATGATGGGTAAGTAAAATAATTAGAAATTTTTTTTATTCTTCCCCTTTTGCTGTCTCCTGCCCCTATTACATTTTAAAATCCATTTTTTTTGGGGGGGGGACAGGGTAAAAGGTTATTTGTTGTTACAAAAGATCAAAATGACAATTCTAGCACAAAATATAAAATATTAAAGTTTGTGTCCTGGAAATTAAAAGAGCAAAGCAATTTTTTTTTTTTTTAATCCTTAGGGAAAAGGGAACCTGTTTTTCATTGGTTGAAAATGGTCGAAATGTGAAAATCATCATTGAAAGTCACAAAAGTTGGTATTAATAACTCTTTTTTAAAATTTGATTGTCCAAAAATAGTTCTCGTGGGTCAAAAATTGCTTAACTAAAATTTTCATACAAAAACTTGATACAAAAACTTGATAGTTAATGGAAGAGAAGTAATCTTAAAAGTTAGTAGAAAAAACTTTTTTTTGAAATTCGGAATTTAAAAAAATTAATCTTCTTTTTTGAGTATTTAAAAAAATTAATATTTTATATTTTGCATAATAAAACTATAAATTTGACAAAAATTTCTACGAGAGTCTTTATTGAAAGCTAAATCTGTTTTTATAGTTCATAATCACATGTAAAATTGCTTTCTAAAAAACATCAGTTTGCAATTACCCTTTTAATTAATTTAGTAATTAAAGTTACATGATTAAAGATTGATTAGTGTTAAGTGATTAACACTTTTTTATTCTGAAACATTTCTGTAAAATATTTTTCCTGATTTTTGTTTAAAAAGATCGTATTCATCCGTTTGGTACTACTTGGTTATCCCTTCGACCAATTTTGCTAAATTACAGAAATCGACAAATTATTAGTCAAGTTACACAAATTGGCAAAATTTTTATTTTAAATAATGAAATAAAAAATCAATTAGTAAAACATTAATAAAAATACAAATAAAAGGTAGGATTTAAAATCACTTGATGACATAACAAACACATGTATTGTGTTTAATATCAAGTGAATGTGACATGTATACAGTAACCCATTATTGGCATTTAATCTTAGTTTGGTGATAGATTTTTGGTTGATGGGATAATTAAGTAGCACCATCTATTTTTATTTTAATTTTTCCCTTTACTTTCATGCTTGTCTATCTTTAAAATGCCTAGAAAATATAGCTAGAATTCCCTTTTTTTTCTTCCAATGTTGGCAGATATACCCTTTTTTAGTTTTAAACATCTACAGTTGTTTCTTTATTGAATAAATACATAGAATACAGTCAAAGTTCTATAATCCGCACATCCATAATCCACATTACTGAATGTAAACAATGAAATAAACAGTTAAAAAATTTACAAATTAGTGATCCAAAAAAGATTTTTTTAAACAAATAATAAAAAAAAAATCATAATCAAACATTTATTTTTTTTAAATATACCTTTATTTTATTTTATTAACAGTAAAAAAGAAACTGTATTGCAAAACCTATATAATTATTTTTATTTAAATGCATGTAATTTTTTTTAATAAAATTCAGTAGACTCCCTCAAATCCACAAACCTAAAATCCGCAAATTCCTAAAATCTGCACATAATTTACAGATGTAAACAAGGAAGCATTCAGTTCAGATATAAGGACAAAATTGACTTTTTTAGTTTTATATCAATTCTAAACATATTTTAATTTGCAATATTTGTTACTATTACTGACTTAACGTATTTTCTTGAAGGAAGAATAAATTTATTTATCAAAAAATTCAAGATATTAGTGATATCAATGATAAACATAATCTTACTAAATATATATATGTATTAATCAAGCTTTTTTAGTTATTTAGGCTGAAATAAAAACTTCCTTTTTTATGAATTTGATGTGAATTAGTATTTTACATTATTTATGAGGCAAGATTCATTGAATAATTTAGTTAATCTTTATAATGAACACTTAATCAAACGTTATTAATTAGACTTTTGTTTTAGTACTTTAATCATTTAATAAATTATCTAAATTTTTATTATTTTAGTTTATTATTTATTTTAATGTTTTATTATGTTGTAAACATTCATTTATAGTTTCGATTGCATTATTAATTACATTCAAATTACTGTTTAAAAAATGTAAACAAAGCAATGACCAGAAATCCGCAACATTCTAAAATCTGCATAACCTCTGGTCCTAAGCTGTGCAGATTTGAGTGAGTCTACTGTTAGTTTAAAAAGGCATTTTTTGAAATAGCATATTAAATTAATTTTTATATTTCATATTTATTTTTTCATATTATACTGATTATAAAATTAAAACACCATCTAGGAATAATAAAATGACTTATAATCCATAATGCTCTATAATCTGCAATGTTCCATAATTCACACAACCTTTGGCCCAAACTTGTGCAGATTATAGAACTTTGACTGTATAAGTTTAAAATTTGAATGATGTCTGTAACTATAATTATTTCCTTATAAGTTTTCTAAAAATTTCCACAGAATTATATGCAATGTCACAGACAAAATACATGCATAAGTTGCTCAATACAAATCTTCAAAAAAAATTTATTTATTTACAATCTTATTGAAATTTTCACAATAACCAAAAAGCATTAAAGCAAGTGCCTCAATTACAGTGTTTTTCCTTTTGCTTACCAAAAATGATGTTATAATTATATCAATCTTTATTGGGGAAAATTTTAACATTTGTGCATAAAACAGCACAATTGGACAACATCAATTTCATTTACTTAATATTAAATAAAAACCTTTTAAAAATTGTCAAAAGTTTTTTTTTTCGCTCTATTAACTATTGGAATACAGTAGACCCCCTCAAATCCGCACATATTTTATGAATGTAAACAATAAAACTTTCAGTTTGAATATTTGAACAAAATTTGATTTTTTTAGTACAATTCCATATATATTTTTTAATTTCTAATTTTCTTAATAATACTCTGTTTTTTCATGAAGGAAGAATATATATATATATATATACATATATGTATTTTTTGGAAACAATTCAAGATATTGCTGATATTACTGGTAATCACAATCTTCTTACCAAATATATTTAAGCATTAATCAAGATTTTTTGATTATTGTGCCTGGCTAAACTTGAAAAGAAAAAATCCTTATTTTATGATTTTTATTTGAATTAGGAATGTACTTTTATGAGGCAAGTTTTGTTGAATAATTTTGGATAAATACATTTAATCTTTATAAGGAATATTTAATCATATACTATTGATTATTAACTTGACCTTTGCTATTAGAAGTTTAATCATTTAAAAAATTATTTAAATTTTTATTACTTTAGTTTATTATTTATTTTAATATTTTATTATACTGTAAGCATTCATTATAGTTCCCAATGCACTATTAATTGCACTCAATTTGCTGTTTAAAAAAATGTAAACAAAGCAATGACCAGAAATCCGCAAAATTCTAAAATCTACACAACCTCTGCTCCCAAGCTGTGCGGATATGAGGGAGTCTACTGTATTTAGTGTTTGCTGTTTTGATTAAGTTGAAAGTGTTTTGTTTTTGTATTATGGTAAACTTTGAAAGGAATCTTGCTTTAAATGATTTATTATTTTTCAGTTATTATCCATTTTAATATTGTTACATTTAGAAACTTTAAATTACTTGATTTGTTTTACCTAAAATTTATTTAGTTGACAGTTTGAAAAAGATTTTACATTTTTATTTTTGAACAATAAAATTGCTAAAACAAACAATTAGTTTAAATCATTAATGAAAATATAAATGCATTTTAAACCTAAAGTTCATTTCTTTCCAAAGAATTTCTGGTACTATTTGATTATCCCAACATAAACAAACTACCACCAAAATAAAAGATTAAATGCCAAAGGTGGCCATCAAAAATATTACATTCACATAACATTGAACTCTTATCACATGTTTGTTATGCCGTCAAGTGTTTTTTAATATGAAGTTTTAATTGTATTTTTATTCATGTTTCATTAATGTAAGTTTTCATTCGTTATTTAAAATAAAAACTGCATCAGTTTGTTTTATTTTGTGAATAGTTTGGTGATTTGTATGATTTGGCAAAATTAGTCCACGGGTTAACCAAGTTGTACCGAATTTCTTTTGATTGTTTATAATGGCAATGATATAAAATACAAACAAACGTCCTGTTTATAATGATTATTGTAATTTATTTCTTGTTTAAAAAGGTTATTTTAATTTTTTCTTGTTTATTAGGAGATATCAAAACTTCACATAAAAGGAACAAGCTGTATCAATTATATTTCGAAACTGTAAGTGTATAGAATTTGAAATTTCCATATAAAAACTTCAAGAAAAGGTTTAATCGTAGTAGGTTTATCATAAATCTTTTATTCACTACAAAAAGTTTCAATTTTACACAAATCCAAAATATTATTCATTTTCAAGAGACTTGATCACTTTGAAACTTTCAAGAATCATTCTACCTGATGATTTAAATCAGAATATATCTTTATAATTTTTTGTCACATGAAAATTTCATAAAATGAATTATTTAAATTTGCAAAAATCATCATTTTTTAGCTTGCTTACATGTTTTCAATTTTGAATTTCTCACGTTTTATCAAACATAGAAAATTTTATGATCATTCATTTTAAAGAGGGGTATATAAGGCTTAATTTGATATGACAACTGACAATGCATAATAAACATAATTAAAATATTTTTTTTATTTAATTTTTTTTAAATAGTTTTTTTTTTTTCATTTTGAAAAAAATGCATAAAATGTATTTATAAGCTTAAAATTTTAAAATTTTTATAGTGGTAGAAATAAAAGCTAAAATTTACCATTAAAATAACAATTTAATTCTACCTGTTTTGTTATTCATTTATAATTTGTATGGTAATTTTCAATTTTTATTTCATAAATCTTGATCCCATTGGGATCCCTCCCTATTCTAAAAACTTCAGAATTTTAAACTTATAACATTACAAAAAAAAAAAAAAAAAAAAAAAAAAAAATGCTATTTTTTCAAAATTTTAAAAACACTATCTAAAAAATTTTTCCATTTTAAATTTAAGAAAAATTGAAATTTATTTTTTTAGCTAACATAGTCAACTTGCATATCAAATTAAACCTTATAAATTCCTCCTTGAAACCAGTGGTCATAAAGTTTTTTTATGTTTAATAGAACTTGATAAATTTAAAATTGAATATATTTATGTAAGTCACAAGAAATGGCGATTTTTAAATTTTTAAATAATTAATTATATGAAAATTTAATGCAATAAATAAAAAAAATGCTCAAAATTATATTATTATGGAGAATGATTCCATTTCATTAAATTCTGAATTGGTCAGGCTGAATATTGAATTTTTTTGGTTGATTTGATGAAATGACCCCATTAACTATATTAGAAGTCATTTTGCTTTTAAAACAAACTTTAAATGAATTCGATAATGTATTTAAAATGAGTTAATTATCTACCATGTATTAAATCTACAAAACCATTTAATATAGGAGTAGCTTTCTTTATGTCGCATTTTATAGTGTATGAATCAGTCTGAATCTCTAACTCTCTCAGCTAATGCTAATTCTGTCACCAACCATTAGATGTAACTGGCATCAATTAGTAAAAAATTGCCTGCTATTTAATCCAATCTTTAAATTTAGCTCAGGCCACTGCGTAATTTGCATGGGAATTCAACTCTGATACCTCTTCATTTTCGGTGAATACACTCAATTTCCTCTAATCCACAATTATATAATCCACACTATGCTTCAGATGTAAACAAACGGTTAAAATCTTTTTTTTAAGCAAGATTTTTTGCACTTTAACTGTAAAGAAAAAAAATGACTGATCTGATAAATTTATTAAGAAATTTTTAATGGAAATTTGCATTCACTAGAGGGAAATGTTTTATTGTAAAAATCTATTAGACTGCTATTGTAATATTTGTAAATAACTATTAGACTGCTATGTTCTGAATGGAATTGTTGGCTATATTAAAGATAAAATTGCTTTTGAAAAGGCTTTAACTCTGAGGATAAATATCTTAGTTTATTAGAAAAATAAATTTTTTTTGTATCTAATCAAAATATTCTGACTCTTGAAAGGCTTCAAGATTAAACTGTTGAGCATAAACTAAAAGATATAAAGCAAAACACCATAATTGTAATTTTTAATAGATTTAAAAAATAAATAGAAATGTTTTCTCTTATTTTTGTATTATATCATTTAAATGTATTTCTAACGGCTAATATAGGTTTTTTTTAATTAAGAAAAAGCATTTTCTTTCATTTCTGTGTTATTTATTTACTGTATGATAACTATATTTGTTGATACATTAGAAATAATAGAATGTAAACAAAAAAATGAGCCATAATCCACCACAATTCCCTTGCTCGCAACGTGTGTCGATTCGAAAGAATATACTGTACTTAAATATCAGCAGGAGTATGTCAACACTTAAAAATATTGTGCACCAGAATTTAACATAATGTTATTGTATGTTGCACCTATATTGAAATACATTTGTTAGTTATATTGATGTATTTAAAAATAACCTATTTTTACAATTAAATTTTTGAAATGTAACCTTTGAAAACTTTAAGAAAAATAGATTCTTACTAGCTTTCTGTAAGTGATCTCAAAAGTACAAATAAACCTACAAAATAGTTTTTGAATTATATTTAAACAACTAAACACATTGCAATCTATTATGTAGTTATTAAAGATGGATTTAACATTCGAATTTCAGAGTTTTAAATCTCCTTAATTCCTAAACTGCTTGACCAAATAATTTACCTTTGTTAGCTAAAGGTAAAATTTATCAAAAGATCTAAATATGAATTGAACTTCAGGTAGCAGTATGAAAAAATTTAATTTTTTTTTTTTATAATTTCTATATTCAGATGACTCCATAACAAAAATTTAAAAATATAATAAATTATCTGGTGTTATTCCAAACAAATGGCTCTAGTCACATTATGATGATTTGTGGCACAGTTAGCAGCATGTGGCCTATTGGCACAATGTGGAAAGTGCAGTTGTCACAAAATGTTGGAAATTTCCTTGAAATTACTGTAGTCTCTCCAAAATCCACACTTCTAAAATCTGCAATCCTCCTAAATCTGCATACATTCTAAAATGTAAACAATGAAATCTGCAATTAAGAAGTATTCCATATAATCTTTTTATTAAAAATAACAATGAACAAGAATAACATAATTTTCAATATAAATTTAGGGAGTCATAGGATAATATACATGTAAAATGTTCTTATTTAACAGAACATTACATACAAGAAAATGTAAAATAATAGAAATCGATGAGCAATGTAAACAAATACATGAATGTTTCAGGAATGGCACCATCTTTTGGATGCTAAAAAAACAACAAATTTATTTGATATACATTTCATGCAAGGCTTTAATTAATGCATGACATAAAATGGTATTTTTATTTATCCAAAATGAGGATAAAGATTATTCATTTAATCTTACCACAAGCTAAAGCATATGTACTCTGTTGAATTATACCGAAAATTTTAACTTAGGTTCACAAAATTTTTAAAGAAGAAATTGTTGAATGGATGAATAATGAAAATTAGGTCTTAAAATCATGTTCAAGATAAAGAAATTATTTTTGTCAATAATAAACTGAGAGTGAATGTCTGAAAAAAAAATCATGAAGGTTTAGTTTTAGGTGAAAATGTTGAAGTTCTTGGAACAGCAGAGTTGTAGTATAGACAGACCAACAGAAAATTCAAAAGAAATTTCAACACGAGAAAATGTAAGTTCTCAACCAAAGGACTATATAATAAATGTTTAGAAATTTTAGCAAAACACAATTTTGGGTATTAAAAGGATGATGTACAGATTAAAGTTTTGATTTGCTTAAATAGAATTATTACATCTCTTTTTGGAAATAAAAAAAAGGTAACTTGAAAAAAAAATCATTCAATCCAGAATCAGCAATTTATATCGTTTCTATAAAGATTAATAGATTAGATATATTAGGATTTTAATTTCATAAGCGGAAATAAATAACGAATGTTGTTAAAAGAAAATTAATACAACATAAGGTAAATTTTGGCTTTTTTTTTTTTTTTTTTTTTTTTTTTTTTTTTTTGAAGAATGCTTCAAAATTTCCATTTTTGATTTAATGAATCTGTGCTTTCATTGTTACTTAGCAATTTCTTTGTTTTTAATAATTTCTAATTTTCAAAAAGAAAATTGCAATCCTATGTACAGGTATATTTTATTTTACTGTATGAATAACTATTAAAATGTATCTAAATTCTAAGATTTGTGTTATGTTGTGTATATGGGGGAAAAACTTCATCGTTTTTCTTGTTTTCCACTTTTATGCTTGCTGTACTGGGAGGGATAGATACAATATAAAATGCCAGACCCCCACCCTCCCTAAAGTTGATAATGTTGTATGCGTACAGCCCATATTCAATAAACTCAAGATAAAGATATATGTAGATGAAACTGGACCTATTTTTCTACTTATATGTAACAACATATATATGTATCTGTATCTATACTCGAATTAAGGAGGCTAATCACTCGTCTTCCGAAATCCCTGCAATAATGTAAAGTCTGTGTGCATTTGGTACATTCGTATATTTAAAATATTTCTTTAGAAAAACGTGTGCTTAATTTTATAGGAAGTATTAAAAATTTTGATCATAGTTTATCAGTTTTTTACACATAAAATATTGAATGAAGCATAGATTTTAAATGTAGTTTGAGAGCTAAGAAAATAAGAGACATCTTTTAAGAAGAGTAAAAAAAAAAGAAGTTAAAGATATTAATCTCCCGATGAGATATTTTAAATATGAAGACCTCAGAAGCAAAGTAAATAGTGTAAGTGACAAAAATTCGATTTGGAGTAAATTGAGTTCAAAGATAATTGATGTTAAAGTTGAACATCAATAATAACTGACTGAATTGAAATAGAAAACTGTCATTTGTTTTATTGTGGTTTTTGAACTCTTATTTCAATGACTATAAAAATGGTAAATAAATTTTCTTTAAATTTATAATGAACCAATATTGATAATCATTTGGAAAAAGAAACTGATCTCTATAAGACAGAACATAATTAGAAAACAACTCGTATTTCATTACCTAACAAGAAAAAAAAGCATATTTCCAGGTTGACTCTGCACTTAGTTCCATTTTCGTTTAATTTTGTCAGTTATATCCCTTGGGTTCTCCTGTATAATTGCATCAAACATCCATAAATTATGTTGAACAATTCCAAAAGTATGTGACCATTTCCCAAAGAAATGATAATTGTCAAATTGGCCACTTAATTGACAGTTAATTTTAGTGCAGCTTATTAAAAAAAGTCTTGTTTATTGTTTTTCTTTCTGTTTTTTAGATTCATTGGTATGTAAAACTTTTTTTTTACTGAAGTTCAGTAAGTCATTTACTTGGTTGAAGATGGCAATAATTTCTTCATAGTGAAATTTTAAAGAAGTTTCTATTGTTGTCTAAAACAAAATTTTTTAACTCAAGAAAATGTCATCAATTGCAGAAGAAAATTCTTCTTCCAGTCAACAGCACTCTGTTCCTCGAAGCGGGGATAAGGAAAAACATTCCTCTATTGATAAAGGAGAAAAACTCTTTGTTTGTGAAATGTGTCCCAAAAGATTTTCTCAGAGTAGTAATCTAAGGAGCCATCTCAGGACTCATACAGGAGTGAAACCCTATGTTTGTGAAATATGCTCCAAAGGATTTTCGCAGAGTAGTAATCTAAGGAGCCATCTCAGGACTCATACAGGAGAGAAACCCTATGTTTGTGAAATATGCTCCAAAGGATTTTCTCGGAATAGTCATCTAAGAAGCCATCTCTTGACGCATGCAGGAGAAATACCTTTTATTTATGAAATATGTTCCAAAGAATTTTCTTTGAATAGTGATCTAAGAATGCATCTCTTGACGCATACAGGAGAAAAACCTTTTATTTGTGAAATATGTTTCAAAGGATTTTCTAAGAGTAGTAATTTAAGAAATCATCTCTTGACGCATACAGTAGAAAAACCCTTTGTTTGTGAAATATGTTCCAAAGAATTTAATCTAAGAACCCATCTCTTGATGCATACAGGAGAAAAACCTTTTATTTGTGAAATATGTTCCAAAGGATTTTCTCACAATGGTGAACTAAGAACCCATCTCTTGATTCATACAGGTGAAAAACCTTTTATTTGTAAAATATGTTCCAAAGCATTTCCTGATAATTGTAATCTAAGAGAACATCGTTTCTCTCATCTGAAATAGACTCTTCTTGAAAATCTCTTATATTTTTACTGTCAAAATGAAGTAAGAGCTGTGCATGTCGTTGCTTTTACTATTATAACATATCTTGTGTTGTAACATGTAGTAATAAAATATAAATGTACATTTTTTTTCTGTATCCTCATAAAGTCTTCCATGTTACTTTGTGGTTTTGATAATAAGCAAATAACTCCTCCCTTATCCACCATGGTACAATAAACTTTTATCGTAAAGATTTACTAGAGTTACTTCTGATTTTTTTAAAATTTTTACAAAATTAAAAAAATATATATTTTTTTTGATTTTTTACAAAATTAGATTGTTAATACTTTAAAATAAGTAATTTCAATGTGTAAATAAAATAAAAACTATTTTTAAAATAATCAAAATTTATTTAAGCATGCTATCAATGGTTAGTTGTTTTCAGACTATTGCTTATATTGTTGAATTTTATCAACTATTTTATAAAATAAAATTTTTCATAATTGTATTTTTCCACAAACAGGATCAGAAAAAATAAATTTTAATTAAAATTTTGTTCTCTGCCCCCTCCTTTTCAAAGTGTGACATTGGAGATAAGAGAGAAAATCCTGAAATCTACGCATTATAAAATTAAGTTATGTGAGTTGAAAATTTCTGAGCATTGATTGACACAGATAAAGTGATTTTTAATGAAAATTTTGAATCCTGTCACTCCCCAGGGCAGAGGCAAAAAACGTATACATTAGACTCCCTCAAATCTGCACAGCTTAGGACCAGAGGTTGTGCGGATTTCTGGTCAATGCCTTGTTTACATTATTTAAACAGTAATTTGAATGTAATAATGCAACTGAAATTATAATGTATGCTTACAATATGGTAAAACATTTAAAAAATTGAGTAATAAATTAAATTATTAAAAATTTAGATTTTTTTAAAATGACTAAAATATTAAAAGCAAATGTCAAGTAAATAATCAATAATGCATATTTAAATATTGATTATAAAGTGAGATGCTATTTTCCTAAATAATTCAGTCCCAACAGTGCTCGAGAGGTTCTGTCCTTGTAACTGGTAGATGGCAGGCACCGGGTTCAAACCCAATCGTTCAAAGTTTTCTGTGGTTTCCTTCGAACCTTGGAATTCCTAGCTTAAATACGGAGTATGCTCCCTTAGAAATACCCCAACTGAGGGCAACCCACCCCCATCGGGCCTATATCCCACATGTTGATAATCAGCCGTCAGAAAATAAACCAAAACAATCTTAAATTATTCAATGACACTATCCTTAAGGGTGTATAACTAATTGATGTCAAACCATAAATAAAGAAAGTTTTATTTCAGGTTTATCCAAACTTAATAATCAAAAAAGCTTGATTAATGCACAAATACATTTTGCCAAAAAAAAAAAAGTGATTACTAGTGGCATAAGCAAAATATTGAATTTTTTCAGAAATAAATTTATCTTTCCTTCATTAAAAAATATGAATTCAGAAATATTAACGAAAATTACAGATAAATATGCATGTAGAACTGATACAAAAATAAAAATGACAAATTTTGTTTCCATAGCTAAACTGAAATTTTCATTGTTTACATCTTTAAATTATGTGTGGATTTGAAGGAGTGTACTGTATTGTGCTCTATCAAACACTTTGAAATTAAATTTTGTGTTTTGGTAAATTAGTAACTATAGACACATATAAAGTTTACTTAGTAATAGAAATTTAATGAATATGTCCCCCCTTCAAATTTAAGGGTGGCAGTAAAAAATGTATTTTGGGTATTTTTAGAAGCTCTAAAATATTGTAGCTCGATGAAACTAATTTTATCTTGTCGTAGAAGAATGGAATTTTCACGGTTTTATTTGTTATAATAGAAAGAAAGTTAAAAAATAAATTTATAATACCTTGTGATCTAGAATTTTTAATTTTCTAACGGTTGAAATAATTACTTTGAGAAAGTGGATTTTCATATAATGGGGAACATTTGTAATTGAATTTTCTAATAATAATGGTTTCAAATTTAGCATTGCTAAGAAAGTATCATTATCTACACAAATACCCAGGTAGCACAGAAATACCGGCCAATATCGGGAACAGCGATTTCGCGATATCGGCCAATATCGGTAAACGCCGGATCGGCCGATATTGCACGGTTAACTTTTTTTCCAATATCGGCCGATATCGGTGAACGCCGGACCGGCCGATATCGGGGAACACCGGACCCTCCGATATCGGGGAACTCCGAACCGGCCAATATCGGTCGACTCCGGACCGTCGATATTGGGGTACGCTGGACCGGCCGATATTGGGGTACGCTGGACCGGTCGATGTCGATCAATTCCGGAACGGCCGATATTGGTCGAAACTGGATTTGACAGTAAAATGCCAAAACCTTCTTTCCAATACAGTGGTGCAGATTACCAATCATGGCATCTGGTAATTTATATTTCTTTAATATTAGGGGGCTTCTTGACTCATGTGAAGATACCTGCTTGCTAATGTTAATCCTATGGAAGAAATTTTTTTAAACAGATTTAAAAAATTTCTTCCATAAGAAGAGAAGGTATCTTCACATGAGTCAAGCAGTCTCTTAATATTAAAGAAATAATAATTACCAGATGCCATGATTGGTAATCTGCACCACTGTATTGAAAAGAAGATATTATTATTTTACTGTCAAATTCAGTTTTTACTAACATCAGTCAGACAGTGGTGCAGATTACCAATCATGGCATCTGGTAATTAATATTTCTTTAATATTAGAGGGCTTCTTGACTCATGTGAAGATACCTGCTTGCTAATGTTAATCCTATGGAAGAAATTTTTTTAAACAGATTTAAAAAATTTCTTCCATAAGAAGAGAAGGTATCTTCACATGAGTCAAGCAGTCCCTTAATATTAAAGAAATAATAATTACCAGATGCCATGATTGGTAATCTGCACCACTGTATTGAAAAGAAGGTATTGCTATTTTACAAATTCAGTTTTGACTAAAATCAGCCAGATCTTGTTTCGTTTTTTTTCCCTTGCAATTGATAACTGAGGTCAATACTTCCCAATTTTTTTTTTCAAAATTCTTTTTTTCATACTATATATACAGGGTGTTTCGCTACCAGACCGACAAACTTCTAGGGGTGATAGTAGACATAAAGACAAACATTATTAAATAGGAAACCATGCGGCGCAAACATCTTCTGTAGGAGCTAGGGGCCATTAAAGTTTAAGGTCCAAAATTTCAAACGCTGATAAAAATTAGATAAAAGTGTCGATTTGTTTGCGGTTTTCTCTAAAATCATTCTTTATATCACGATTTTTTATTTTTTTTTAATTTTAAAGGTTAAGTTCGAAAATTGTCGATAGAGGGCGCTTTAGACTTTAGAGTAACGAACAAATACTTTTTGCCGTTCTTTTGTGCATGGAGTTGAAATTATTCTAAAGTTTAGACTTTAACTTAAATTTTAAGCCCAAAATCGGAAACATGGGGATCGGTTAACTAGCGGAAATTTAACTGTGAACCGAGGGGGAGATTTTAAACGCTCATAAACATTGGACAAACTAATCGATTTTGTTGCGGTTTGCGTGTAGGTCATTCTCTTGGTAATTATTTTATTCAAAATGACGTACAGCTGTGGTGTCCTCATTTTCTCATAGAGGGCGCTTCCGACATATCTCCGATATTTCAATGGCATTACTCCTGGGTGTTTTACTACCAGACTATCATACTTCCAGGAAGTGTTAGGGATGCAAAAGCAACTCGGAATCACGTAGGAATATAACGTTGAAAATGTCTTTTTTGCGAGTTATGGTTAAAGGAAGCAGAGAAAAAACAACAGAAACAAGCAGAGAAAAAACAACAGAAACAAGCAGAGAAACAGAAACACGTTAATATGACATAAAACAGTTTGTTTAAAGGTTTTACTAGAAAAGATGATCGAAATTACGACCAGAAGTAATTCGACATGCTTGACAGCGGCATCGCATATAACTCCTCACGCTTTGAAAGATTCCTGGAATCTTTGATAGATTTCCGGAAGCTACAGAAATACGAGCTGCTAAGTCTTTAATTGATGGTACGGGATTCTCATACACCCATCTTTTCATGTGACCCCCAGCAGAAGAAGCTCATACTTAATAGGTCCTGTGATCTGGCAGGACAATAAACTGGGCCACAACGACCTATCCACCTCTGTCCATATGTTACGTTGAGGTATCGGGGAACATCATTGGTAAAATGTGGAAGAGCCCGATCATGCTGGAACCACATAGAGCTGCGCAACGAGAGAGAAATTTTCACGCGCATTACCGCTCAGCTCCATCTACCACAAGAAAATCGCAGCGCCATCTACTGTCGCTGTCAAGCTTGCCAGACTTTTTCTGGTTGTAATTTCGAACACTTTTTGCAGTAAAACCTTTAAATAAAATTTGTTCTGTCACTTTAACATGTTGCTGTTTCTCTGTTTGTTTCTGTTGTTTTTTTCTCTGCTTTCTTTTAAACGTAACATGCAAAAAAGCAAGTTTCAACGTTTCATTCCTGTGTGATTCCGAGTCGTCTTTGCATCCCTTACACTTCCTAGAAGTATGGTGGTCTGGTAGTGAAACACACAGGAGTAATACCATTGAAATGTCGGACATGTCTCGGAAGCGCCTTCTATCAAAAAATGAGGACATGAAAGCTGTACGTCATTTTGAATAAAATAATTAACAAGAGAATGACCTACACGCAAACCGCAACAAAATCGATTAGTTTGTCCAATGTTTATGAGCGTTTAAAATCTCCTCTTTGGTTCACAGTTAAATTTTCGCTAGTTAACCGATCCCCATGTTTCCGATTTTGGGCTTAAAATTTAAGTTAAAGTCTAAACTTTAGAATAATTTCAACCCTATGCACAAAAGAACGGCAAAAAGTATTTGTTCGTTAGTCTAAAATCTAAAGTGCCCTCTATCGACAATTTTTGAACTTCATCTTTAAAATTAAAAACATAAAAAATCGTGATATAAAGAATGATTTTAGAGAAAACCGCGAACAAATCGACCCTTTTTTCTAATTTTTATGAGCGTTTGAATTTCTGGACCCTAAACTTTAATGGCCCCTAGCTCCTACAGAAGACGTTTGCGCCCCATGGTTTCCTATTTAATAATGTTTGTCTTTATGTCTACTATCAACCCTCAAAGTTTGTCGGTCTGGTAGCGAAACACCCTGTATACTTAAATTTTTGAAACCAGTTTACAAGGAGGAAAAAAAAAAAGATTTGCCATTGTGTATTGGAGAGTGCAGTTTTAAATGTATATTTATTTGTATACATACACATTTTTTATTTCTCAAAATTTAATTTATATTTGACAGTGACCCTTTAATATTAAAGAGATAGATTAGCCGTACTATGTCAGAACCGGTAATCTGTATTCCCATATTGAAAAAAAGGTTTTGCCATTTTACTGTCTAATTTAGTTTTTACTAATATCAGCCGGATTTCAATTCATGTAAATATTTTTTCTCTCCACCGCACTGGATATTTGAGGTCAATTTCTACAAAGATCCTTTTTTACTTTTTTCAATTATTTTTCAGGATTCTTTTTTTTTCCCGTAATTATTAAATTATATAAAATTCCATAATTAGAAAAAAGTGTCAGGAAAATTCTGAAAAAAAAATCTATGAAGCAAGATTTTTATGATTGTTTTTTGCATTTTTTTTTCAAACCTTTATGTATATACAGATCCTTTCTTTTTTTATTATACCTATTTTAGGGAAATTAATGTAATAGTGATAAAATACAAAATTTTATAATACTGTTATGTTTCACTTATTTTAGAGTCATTTAATTTTACATTATCTACTCGATGACAAAATATATATTATTAGATGCCACTATGATCTGATTATTGGTAAGTTTCAATATACAAAAAATGATGTTTAGTTAACTGAATCAAGAATTCTTAAAATTAATAATAATCTTAAGAGGAATTCTCCTTCTTGTAAACAAGTTTAAGTTCTAAAATTGTGTTGTGTATAAATGATGCTCCAAAGTAGTTTCAATTATTATAAGTTAGATATCAATTAATAAGGATAGTAAGCAAGAATTCCAGAATTAAAGAAACTAATACTTAGATTACTAAGATAATATATTTATTTACAAAATTTAACAATTAGTATTTATTGATTTATATATATTTACCAAACTTAATCATATTACAACAGGATATTCTTATAACAATTTAAAATTACAATTAAATATAATGAAACTCGTGTAGATTAAATTAATTCCCTAGGGGTAGAATTTATAGTATATTCCACAAAACATAATAAACCACACTTACCCCTATTTCTAATACCCAAATCCCTTTTCTCCCTATATCAACTCCAGCATAAACATCATCGGGCACCTCAGATCTGAGCAAATCCTCCATACGAATCCTTCATTGTTGAGTCCAAACACCGCGGCTAGAACCTGGGATCCGACGAAGCTCTCCCCAAACGAACTGGCCCTGTCATCCCGTAGAAGAAGCTAAGAGCGGGAACCTCCTTTGCCGCCGAAAAACAACAGCGACCGCTCACAGGCTGACCATCTCCTCCATCCGTATCTCGAACATAGCTACTATCAGATGCCAGTCAGCTTTCAAACACAATGCGGTCTCATCTCTAGCGCGAACAAGACAAAATTACAGGATTATGGGCTTCCAGTAAAATCATAACTTCCGTCAGGACCTCATAATACGAAAATCATACTTTCTCAAACATGAGAGCTTCATTCGCTCAGAGGAGCGAGACAAAAGGCAAGAGCTGCAGCCGAGATCTTGCAAGAGAATTGAAGACTTTATTTAAACTCCAATTCCACTCTGTCTATTTTTTTTTAATAATTGACCGACGGGAGGTTCCCTTAAACCTTTCCGGCACACTGTGCCCGGTCTGGGATACCGAATTTTAATTCCAAACTTGCAAATGGCACCAGTAATATTTTAGTAGAATTTTGCTTTTACAATAAAAGCTTAAATTAAGGAATTCAAAATATTTAAAAAATTCGTTTGTGAATTCCGGTGTCAGTCGATAATTTCTCATTTTAGAAGAGATTTTGCCCGTGCCGGAAAGGGTTAAACACCCCCCAACTTTCATTGGCCAAAATGATCAACGCCTTTCTTGATGCAGTGAATTTTTAAGTGACATTGACCATTCTGACCTCCGAAATCCGGGAGTGTTAAAGTCGGCATTCGATGGAAAATAATTGCCCCCTCAGTTCACCTGCGAGGGATATTCTATGTCAAAATCCCATCCCGTCCTCAATTTTATAGATTCAAAAGTGAAAAGTCGACTCGGGAAAACCTTTGTAACCGTATACTCCATCCCGCACCGACCTTATTTCAAAGCCGCTAAACTCTCATCCTCCCCGAGAAAAATAACAAGCGTTATCTTAACTATCCCCTTTAATGATAAAAAGAGAAAACTCCCAGATGTCTCTATCTTTCTAAATACACTGAGAGCCCTGAGTTTTAACCTAATATTTTTAATATTATTCTGTTCCTAAAAACCAGTATAAACATACTAGAACAATACTAACAATCTGATGTATTTATCACCTCACGCTATGTTCATATTTGTACATGAAAATATTAACTTGTGAAATAGATAATTAAATGTTATTTTTCTCACCAAAATAAAAAAGTACAAATTCATTTTCACACCCAAGTAGCAATTTGTGAAAAATGAAAGGGTTGACTGGCAATTTGTTGAAATGGTAAAGTTGAAAAGTGTTATATAAATATAGTATTTGAATAAAATTACTTTTATGACCATATAGAGCAATTTTCATAACTTTTTCACACAATCAATAGAAATATTCGAAATACATATCAAAATTTAAAGTGATTCATTATTTTCTGCCTTTATCATAAATATAGATGTTCAAACTTGTTTAACTGCATTGTTGTATAAACTTAAAAAGCTGTAATATATAATGGCAAAACTAAGTCGAAAACAATTTATGTAAGATACATATATGCAAATATCTATTTTTGAATTTTTTTTCAAACTTAACTTTAAATAATTATTCCTTATGTTTTATCTGTATGAACATCTTTATCCTGAATTATGAATTTACTGATTATAAAGTGCTGGGAGATGAATACTTTTCTTTATGTTCACTCTACATTCTATTTTTTTTCTTTTTCAATGTTCTATAAACACTAATTTTAAAAACTCGTAATAAAATACATTTTTTTAAAGTAAAAATATTTCCAAATCAATAATTTGTGAAAATGAAAGGTTAAAAAATTGAATATATTAGGAAAAGCCCCCCTTTTTTAAAACCATGATCTATGAACACTTAACCATTATTAATGTTATTTTTTAAATAACTTGTAGCTGAAAAAATTTATTATTTTTTACCTTTACAATAAATGTTTATCTTAGGATTGTTTATTATACTTATATACACTAGATCTTTATAACGAAAGCCAAAATATGCAACATTTTATGTTATATAGATAATTTCCCATAACTTTAAAAATTAAGTTGCTTATAAATACAACCAAATATATCTGAAACAAATCAATATACATTAAAAGATCTTTTTATCATATCCCTTAGAATCAATTATGCAGAAGTATAAATTTTTGCATAATACAGATATATAATGCAAAAAATTATCTTATAAAAATTATCCAAACATGCCTGAACAAAATCATTACATTACTTGTTCCAAAACTACAAAATCTTAAAATTTAATCCTATAATGAATGTCAATATTTCTGCAATATGGATTGCAATTCTTAAGTACAAGATTCATTGTTTACTTTTATTAGCTGTGCTCTAAATAAAATTATGTTATAAAGATCTTCCACTGTATATGTAAATTTTTCTCGTCATCCTCTCTACACACACACACAAAAATGTTTTTCTAGCAAGATTTAGTTGAAAGCAATAAATCAACTTTAACCACCACTACATTAAAACTCAATACAACTTATTTATATTGAGCAAACTTTAATTGTTCAATTAATTTTAAATAAAATTTATATTTTACTTTTATGGCTGTCTTTATTCTGAATCAGTCTAAACTACACAACTGTGAGATAAACATTTAGTTGAGGTGTTTTTCATCACATAAGCACAAATTCTAGCAGATACTGGGTAAAAATTATATCCTTTATTTAGCAATTAATTTTAATGGCAATATAAAATTGAAAGTGCAACTTAAATTACCTTTTAAACAGTTAAATATGCTACAATATCTTTAATTTAAGCAAGAAAAGCTATTCTGGAACTAAAATTTTAATACTATTTTTTTCCCATTTGTAATATATTCATACAAAGTAAAAATAAAACGTTTTAATTTTTAATATACATATATTTGGAAAACATGTAATATATATATTTATATTTTAAAGATAAATATATAAGATAGATTTAAATATCACCATAAATTTCAAATATTTCGTTAAAATTATAATTTTTGATAGAATTT
Source organism: Maratus speculifer (assembly GCA_964019185.1). Lineage (NCBI taxonomy): Eukaryota > Metazoa > Arthropoda > Arachnida > Araneae > Salticidae > Maratus > Maratus speculifer. The sequence goes on along the minus strand of CAXHSM010001376.1, from coordinate 18,486,588 downwards.
ATAAGTAAATTTTTATCTACTACTTCTTCTAAGATAAAATTTACAATGATTTTAAAAGATTTGTAAATTTATTTTATAAATTCTTTTGTATTGAAATATTTCAAACATGTGACAGTAGGTTAAAAAGTGATAATAACAATTATTTTAAAACAACTCTTAGAACATATAATATAAACATCACTTTAAAATATCAATTTAATTTAAATGCTTTAAGTGATAAATTAAAATAACATAAAAAGATTATAGCTTGGCATGTTTCATTGCTCTTATGGCAACACTTTCAAAAGCAAATAAATGATAAAAATTATGTTATTTTAATTTATCACTTAAAGCATTTAAAATAAATTGTCATTTCTTAGAAATTTAAACAAAAACTTACCATGTATAACAAAATAAATTTTATTAATCAGAAAAAATCATTGAATTTTATTTACAAACTATTATTATTATTATTTATCATATAACAAGCAAATTTCAACATCTATTTTCATGTCTATCATCTTTTCCTTTGAAATGTCTTTCAATCTTAGTCGAGAAATCCTGCAACCACCTTCCAATGCAAGTAGAGATAGAAGTAGTTTCTGCTCCTTCAAACTTCATTTCCATACTCTCTAGAAAAATATAATGAACAGAAATCACAATCCCATGAAGCAAATTTTAGCTTAACAACTTATAATTTGCCAACTTATTCTATTTTTTTAACTTCACAAACTAATCATAAATCAGGGACTTGAATTTATTCACCAAAAGTTATAATTTGAAAATGAAATATTCTTACTTTATTATATTAATTAATATCTAATAGTTAGTGCTAAAATCACACAGTATTCACAACACATTGTTTTATGGCTTTATAAATCAGAACACAAAATTGCCCACCAACTACATTATGCAGTGATACCCAGTTGAATGAGCAAACTTACAACATTAAATTTTCACCTGACCTTTCCCCCCCCCTCCCCCCTTATTACAAAATTTGAATTCAAAAAGATATTTTCCAATTAAAGTGAATTTTTAAAACACAATTTAATTTAACCCTTTGATAACTAAAATTCTTTTTGGAAGTAATAAAAGTAAAAATACTTAAAACACAATTTTTTAAGCATTTAAAGTTTATCTTTAAAATCTCACCTAATTTCAATGAGTACAATTTATATTATATTTTTTAAAAATATAATAATATTTGTTCTACTTAACTTTTAAAATATAGCAACAAGGGAAAAAATATTTAAATTGTTATACAAGATTTTTTATCTTTTCCCCCCCAAAACACATAATTATAAATTAGTTACTATATATATATATATATATATATATATATATATATATATATATATATATATATATATATATATATATATATATATATACTCACATGTAATTTCTTTTTTTCTAAAACTGGCCCCGTCACAAAATTGTTTTTCCAAAAAACTGAATCCTTCACAAAATTTTTTTTCATAAAGCACACCTCTTCGAAAAATTTCATTACATAAAAAAAAAAAACATTTTTCATTGAATATTTTCATTTTGTTAGTTTTAAAACGTTTAATTTGCAAACAAATCAAGTTTATTAAAAAGGAAAATTTTAACAGGAGTTTTTAAAGAAGCTATTTATAAACGCTGGTTCGAATTTGAATAACAATCATTTTTCGCTACAAAATGTTATTTCTCACAAAAATAATAAAGTTTTCATAAATAACTTTTATTTTCACAAAATGGGCTCCTGAAATAAAAAACTTGGATCAACTCCTGGTGATCCAAGTTTAAAATGCCAAAAGCTATGCCTAAGGTGATTAAAATGCCAAAAGCTATTTTAAATACAGTTTAACTCCACTTATATGTTACCCGAGCAAAACATATAACTGGCTATATTTTGTAATTTTACAATTTATTGTGACATAAACATGATACTAAGTTTTATTTTATATTTAACTTCCTATTCTTTTATTATATTTCTTAATTTTATAGAAAGAAAAAATGAAAGCATTTAATAAATATGAAAACTTACTTATTAATTGAAGTAACAGTAATCAACTATTTTTGCAGTTATGTAAATTTTGTCATAATTTTCAACTGTAAGTTGCACTTTGCTGACTAGTAATATTTTCTCAAATTCCCCACCACTATTTATTACAATTATATAAATTAACACAATTTAATATATGATAGTTGTCTATTTTTTAAATACAAAAAGAAGTAAATTGTACATAGAAAACAACTAATATAAATACAGTAGAATTCCTCAAATCTTCAAATGTCTAAAATCTACATATTTTTTTACAGATGTAAACATTGAAATTCATTTCAGATGTAGGAGCAAAATTACAGAATTTTTTAGTTGTGTTTCATTTTGTATGTATTTTATTTAATATGCAATTTTCTTAATAATACAACTGAACTTGTGGTTATCCATGAAGAAGCATAGATTTATTTTTCTGTTTAATGAAGATATTGCTGATATCTCTGGTAATCACTATCTTTTAACCAAATATATTTTATATTAATTAAACTTTTTTTATTATTATGTTGATTTTGAAGCGAATTAATAGAGAGTATTTTGCATAAGGAAGATTTCATTAAATATTTCAAAGTAAATATCTCTTTCTTTTTTTATATATATACATATTCAAAAGAAATATTAGTAGTTAATTATTTACTTGATTTTTAGTTTTAATATTTTAACCAGTTATAAAATTATCTTAATTTTTATCCTTTTAGTTTAATATTTTACTTAATTATTTCAACATTTTATTGTATTACAATCATTCATTATAATTTTTATGCATTGAAATTATTTTTTTTTATGTAAAAATAATGACCAGAAATTTACAAAATTTTAAAATCTGCACAACCTAAGGTCCCAAGCAATGCGGATTTGAGGGAGTCTACTATGTAGATATATATATCAAATTTATCAGACATATAAATTCAGAACAGATACGTTTGTGGTCAGAAAATTGAACATGGCGATTTCCCCCCCAAAATGCCATTTTTGAAAATGAACACTTATCAAACTCTGAGGTTGCATTATGACAGTTATTTTCAAAACTGAAGTTATTCTAATGAGAATTTAACAAAGTTAATCTTTTAAAGTGATTGCTCATTTCTTATAGCATCTAAATATAAAAAACCAGACAATAAAATTCGGTAAAAAGAAATATCACATAGATTATGCAATTGTTTTAAGTTAATTATGAGTAGGGCAATTTTTTCCTTTCTTTTCTTTTTTTTAAGAGAAAATTTTAAATTTAAAGAATCAATATGTCAAATGTAAAAATATCTATAAACAAAACATTGAAAAATTTATTACTACTTCTCAAAACAATACAGCAAGTTGTATGCCTTAAATCTGTATTGCAACAAACAAAAGTTCATTACCAAAATTTATCTTTTTCCTGTTGGTTAATTTTAAGTTTTTTTTTAAATTTTTTTTTTTAATTTTTTTAATTTTTTTTTTTTTCAGACCACAAACACATCTGTTGTATGAATTCTTATAAACCAAGCCTAAAAGTTTATAAATTTTGTTTCCATAGCTGGTTATGATATATCATTTGATCTCTCTCACTTTCTAAAGCCTGAATTGCAACAAGCTTAAAAATAAAAACACCAGGGCTCCTATATACTGAAAAAGTATACTAAATAAATAATAAAAAAAATATTGCATTTTATTTGTCAATTTAAAGATTTATGAAGCGGATTATGAAACTTGTTGTTACGACAAATTTTTCCTAAAGAATATATTAATTTAAACATTCTCTAAGTGCTTCATAAAATTATTTAAATCTGGTGCCACTTTGTATAAAACTGGAAAGTACAAATCTAGCTGTATCAAAAATTTTTAGTAATACCAGGGATGCCACTCAGAAAACAGCAAAAAAGAGGAAATTATGGGTAAAGTAAAATTTATGACATTTTTCACAACATTTATGTGTGAATTTTGTAAATTATATTGTTTATAATAAACTAAATAAAGAATTACAGCTTTTATTTTTGTTGTAAACTTTTAATTTATAAGAGTAAGTAAAAATGAGTTTTGTTTAGTTCATAGCATTTTACATCAATTAAGGTAACCCAGCAGCAGGTTCAGTGAGGAATTTTATGTATCGCATCTCTTTAAACCAATTCAAGTAACCCAGCAATAGATTCGATGATTATTCCACGAGTGAATAACAAAATTTTGCAGGATATTTTTTTGGACGAAAATAGCTGTTTTATTTCATGATCGTTTGACGAAAATTGCCGTTTTATTCAGCGATCATTTGGCGAAAATCGCCGTTTTACATCATGATCGTTTGACGAAAATCAACGTTCCACATCGCGATCGTTTGACGAAAATCGCCGTTTCACATTGCGATTGTTTCACAAAAATCACTGTTTTACATCGCGATAGTTTACCAAAAATGGCCGTTGTATTTACCGATCGTTTGTCGAAAATCGCCTTTCACATTATGATCGTTTAACGAAAATCATCGTTCCACATCGCGATCATTTGACAGAAATCGCCGTTTCACATTGCGATCGTTTCACAAAAAGCACCGTTTTGTTTCGCGATCGTTTGACGAAAATTGCCGTTTTATTTCGCGATCGTGTGACGGAAATCGCCGTTTCACATTGCGATCGTTTCACAAAAATCACCGTTTTACAACCGAAAGTGGCCGTTGTATTTACCGATCGTTTGTCGAAAATCGCCTTTCACATCGTGATCTTGTGACGGAAATCGCCGTTTTACATCGTGATTTTTTTGGACGAAAATCGCCGTTTCACATTGCGATTCGTTTCACAAAAATCACCGTTTCGTTTCATGGAAATCGCTGCTTTATATCGCGGGCGTTTGATGAAAATATCCGTTTTTTTTCGATCTTTTTAACGAAAATCGCTGTTATATAATTTTGCGATCGCTTGAGGAAAAAGGCTGTTGTATTTCGCGATCTTTTAATGAAAATCTCTGTTTTATTTCGCAATCGCTCGGCGAAAATCATTATTTTATTCCGTGATCGCTTAACAAAAATCGCGAATTCTTAAAAATTGAAAAAAGCGGAAATCTGCCTTTTGGCGGAAAAGTGGCATCCCTGTAATATTCAAGAACAACTGTTATGAAAAGTTCACATAAATTATTTATTATTAATTTAAAGAATCCATTATTATGAAGAAAGTTCTCACAGAAAAAATATAGAAATATAACTCACCAACAACTGCAATAAATTCAAATTCTGGATTTCCCCGGCCTGATTTACAACAGCAGCAGCAACACGATACCAAGAATGGAATTATTGGCGGCAACTATGGGAGCTCGTTTGGCGCAAACTATTGTAGATTCTCTCGGTTGGGAAAAGATAAGGAAGTCTTATTGGAGCGATTCATCTACAGTACTCGCTTGGATATCCAGAGATGACAATTGGTCAGTATTTGTACGAAATCGAGTTCTATAGATCAGAAGACTAAGCAGTCCTTCATCAAGGATGTACATATGTGCCAAATGATAAAAACCCTCAGACCTGCCAACTCGCGGATGTAAGACAGCTGCCTGCCTAGACAGACTAGCTGCCAGAAGATGGTGGGAGGGTCCAGCTCGGTTGAGAGATTCAGCAGAGTTTGAAAAACATCTGATTTCTACAGACCAAGACAATGATGAAGACGAAATTCGGAAGGAACGAATAAAGTCAGTTTCCATGATAACGAATTCTGGTGTTAAACAAGATAGTTGCTATAACAGATATTTCTCGAGTTATGTAAAAATCATGCGGATGGTTGCATGGATATTACGTTTCACTGCAAAAATGCCAAAGTGAAAAGAGAAGGAGAACTGACGTCATCTGAATTTAAGGAAGCTGAATTGAAGACTCTACGCATGATTCAGAATGAAGCATTTTTTTCCCGAGAGCGATAACAGATTGCGTATTTTACAGACATGGAAAGATGACCAAGATATAATTCGAAAACGCACCAAAATAACGTACAGAGGAAACAAGGAAGAACCTTCAACTTTCAAATGTTTTCGTTATGTATTTCATTTAATGAACAGTAATATTTGACATGAAATACAACTTTCATACAAGAATATCCCGTAGTTTCTAAAAAAAAATTTATTAACAGCATTTAACGAATTAACAATTAGATTACAAGTAAAATAAAAATTCCTTATTTAACTCACAAAGAAGGTTTTGCACCAGTATGAATTAGCAGATGTTTGTTTAAAACACGCTTTTGAGAGAATTTTTTGTTGCATGTTTCACATGAAAATGGTTTCTCACCACTATGAGTTAACAGATGCCTGCTTAAATTACCCTTGTCAGAGAATTTCTTGTTGCATATCTCGCATACAAAAGGCTTCTCACCTGTATGAAGTAATAGGTGTGTACTTAAATTACCTTTAGTAGTGAATTTCTTGCTGCATATTTCACATACAAAAGGTTTCTCACCTGTATGAAGTAATAGATGTGTACTTAAATTATGCTTATGAGAAAATTTCTTATTGCATATTTGACACGCAAATTCTTTCTCACCAGTATGAGTTAATAGATGCCTGCTTAAATGGCCCTTTTGTGCAAATTTCTTGTTGCATATCTCACAAACAAAAAGTTTCTCACCAGTGTGAATTAACAGATGGCTGTTAAAATGGCCCTTTTGAGAGAATTTTTTTTTGCATGTCTCACATACAAAAGGTTTCTCAGCTGTATGAATAATAAAGAAATGCTTGCTTAGATCACTCTTACTAGAACACCTCTTGTTGCATACCTCACAAATAAAAGCTTTCTCATCAGTATGGATTAACAGATGCCTGGTTAAAGAATTCTTATGAGAAAATTTTTGTTTGCAAGTCTCACATACAAAAGGTTTTTCACCTGTATGAATCAATAGGTGTTTAATTAAATTGTGCTTATGAGAGAATTTTTTATTGCATGTCTCACAAACAAAAGATTTCTCACCAGTATGTATTAAATGATGACGGTTCAAATAACTTTTTTGAGAAAATTTTTTGTTGCATATATCACACACAAAAGCTTTCTCACCAGTATGAATTAACAAATGCCTGCTTAAAGTACCCTTTTGGGAGAATTTCTTGTTGCATACCTCGCATGCAAAAGGTTTATCACCAGTGTGAGTTAATGCATGTGATATTAAATTCCTTTTTCCAGAAAATCCTCTTTGACATACATCACAAACAAATAATTTTCCTTGCTGTGGTTCAGAAGTTGCTTTTTGATAAAGGCCTTGTTCAGGAATATTTTCCTGCATAGTTCAAACTTTTTCTGAAAAAGAAATTTAAAAAGAAATAAGCACAGAAAACTGAATTGAAATAAAATTTGAGCCATAGTATTAAAATCTACAGTATACTCCCAATTATATTATGCTAATATTTTTAATGCGTGTCAGGTGATTTTCCTGATTTTATAATTATTAAACTGCAATAAAAACTCAAATAAACAAAATGTAAATTGATACATAAAATAATAGATTTAATAAAAAAAAATAATGCAATAATAGCTAACATAAAAAAAATAATGTCTCTTTATGAGCCGCCGCAGCTTTCTTTTCTCAAAGTAAATAAAAATGTGAGATACCTAACATATTCGTCTTTGGATGTCATGTTAAAATTACCCCTCAACTAACGTGTGCAAACAAAATCACACTGCACGCGTTTCTGAAGCAACCTCAATGTCACTGCCATCAAGTAGCAAACTGCCAAGAATATAACTGACGAAAATCCTTCAAAAAACTTTCCATAACGCTCTCTATATGTGAAAATCGAAATTACCTTATTGCCAACCAAATAAATAAACTACCACCGGGAAAATAATTTAAATAAAAATTTTAAATAACCTATATGACCGACCTTGAGATGCCTTGGCCTCTTGATTCTTTTAAACGAATTTGAATGTTTATTAAAATTGAAAAAAAAGAATAACTGAAAAAAGTCTTCCGAATAGATTTGTGTTCTGCTAGATAGCATAGACAGCGCGTGCTGCACACTATGTTCAAAACCAACATCGGGTTTCAAACTGCCTATGATACCGAAAACTGGGTATGTCATGCACGCGCTAGAAATAATTGTTTTCCCACTTTCGACACTAGGGGGCTTAGTGTAGGATTAGCAAATACACCACGAAATGTGTGCTTGTTGCCTATAGCACCGTATAGCAGTAATGCTGCGAATGTCCTTTAAAATCTGTTGATTCTCTTTTCCACCGCCAGGGTGCGCGCAATGTTCTAAACAATCCATCTCCCGAACGAAACTCATAATTCATGCTACCTCAGCTACCGGCACTGTAAAGCAGGCGAGTGGCTCATGCACAGCAAAATCTTATAATTTAACCTTCTACTGCCAGGCTATGCAATGTGTTTTATATGAACATCCAAAATATGCTCCCAATGTAGAATTTGTTGAATAGTGTTTCATAATCTATGCTGTACGTACATTTTCCTTGTTGATAATTATGTTTTTTTTCACAGGGTGATAGAATTACTGCAGATAGATGAAAATATAGGTGTTACATTTTTCATAATTATTTGAAAAATGTTTCATAAATCATGTTGTATGTCCGTTTTTTCTTTCTTTGTACAGAGTAATAAAATTACTTCAGATGGATTCCATTGATAAGTGTTACATTATTCAGAAATCGTTGAAAAGTGCTTCATAATTCTATGCTGTGATCATTATTTTCCGTTCTCTATAATTATTTTATTACTTTACACGGGTGGTAGAATTACTGCAGATGGATGAAAATATAGGTGTTACAGTTCTCAGAATGTGTTGGAAAGTGTTTCATGTTGTTGAACACATTATTTTTCGTTCTTTATAATTATGTTTTGTTCTTTGCACAAAGCATCAGAATTAATGGAGATGGATGAAAATGCTAGGATATTCAGAATGTGTTGGAAAGTGTTTCATAATGTATGCTGAGTATCTATAAGTGATTTCTTGTTTTTGAGGGAGTTCAAAAAAGTTAGGCAAGTGCCTCCTGGGAATTAGACTGGACAAGCCTGGTACATAATATGAAAGAGTGATCAGAAGGCCATCCAATCATATATCGCATGAAGTCAGAATAATTAGAAATTGTACCCCCTCACCGTCTGTAGACTATCGCACAGTCGGAACAAACCTCTGTATCAATCGGTATTTGAAACTTTTTATACGATATAAATATTATGTAACAGAGGACGACAGAAAAAAAAGATCTAAAATCAAATTTATTGTAGAAAATTTTACAATTATGCTTTCTCCCCTTCCTCTTCCTTTTTCACTGTGGAGTTTTACATACATAGGTTTAATGCTTTTTAAATCTATACCTTATTTATATTTACTTACCCTCATTAGTTCGCAATTATTTCGTTTTATTTTCGGAATGTAAACGGAGAGATCGACAGGAAATTGATCTCTTTTTAATTCAATTTTTAATGATTATGCCAACCACTGTTCTAGATAATTTTTGAATTGTTTAAATAGTTTATTTGAAAAATTATTGACCAATTTTGTATCAAATATAGGTATTCGGATGATGGAATTTTTTCTCCTTATATATACACAGCTTTAAACTGGTTCCTCAAATACTTTTTCCTAATTTTTTGAAAGTAGTAGTATGAATTAGAAAATTTCATCCCCTGCCATTTCAAATGGAAGCATATACTTTATTTTCAGACAAAAAAGATTGCACTGAATAGACCATGTGCAGGCTTGCTTCTAATTTTCAGAAAAAAGATTGCACATTTGAAAAGTCTGCAACTAATAACTCTGCTAATTATCAAAAAATAAAAATTCTGAGACTTAGGTGCATCAGAATAGTCTTTGAACTACCCTCATACATACTTTTAGAAAGGTACATGTGGCAGATTTTGCTAACTAATGCTGATATACACAGATTTAGCGAAACTTTATTTTTATAGGTATCATAAATTAAAAATTAATCAAATATTTATAAATAAAATACCGATAAGTATAAGCACATCCAATAGCCTTTATAAAAATAAAGCAAATTTAAGGAGAAAAAACTGTTACTTCATATAATCTAAGAAAACAATGTTACGTTTTATAAGCAATAAGGATTAAAAAAACGTTATTATTCTGGCAGAAAGAGTTATAATACACAAAATTGAGCATTTCTGATACAATTTATATTATATCGTAATAAATTTTTATTAACATTTATACCGATTATAAGATAAAAATATTTTTTCTTTCCAATTAGGATGTATTTTTAAATCTATCTATGAAAGAGTGACGATGAAATGTTTTAAAAGTATCATTAACCAGTTATAACAGAGCATCTTATAATGGAGTCTATAGAGAGTACAATTGTTATAGCAGAAGATCAGACGGAAACAAAAAAAAAGATATATTTTACTCTAAAACAAAAAAGTTAATAAAAGCAATTAATCGAAATAAGTTATATACAATTCACACAACTTCAAAACTCAAAATATTTAAACTCCCCAAAGCCAACAGAACATAAAATTAAACAACAAAGCTTAAACAGAACAAAATTGTAATAAACTTTAAAAAACAGAACAAGTAAAGAAAGGCCAAACGCTTAAAGTTCCAGAGGCAGGCTGCATGGCCAACAACATGCAGGCTGGATTTTGCTGGTGTTACACATGTCCCCCATACTCGCCAAGCCCAGACTAAAACTATGAAAGACAAAATTGTTGTTTTATAACAGTCAATATTAAATTAGTAAACCTCTAATTAATCGACACTTATATAGAGATGAGAATATATCGCATTCTTGTGATTTTTATTCTATACAAAGTCAAATGAATTAAAAGATTCACTGGATAACCATGTTCTATAGCAGTATCATAGCGTTTAATTATGCCCTTGATGATAGTGTCAAAGCTGGAATTTAATCTCTCTATGAGAGTTAAACCATTAATATAAAGATTTTTAAAAATAGAAAAATGCACATTTAAACTAAAGTGTAAAATTTTAATTGTCAGAATCAAAATTATTCATTTTATCTTGATCGAATTATTGCCTGAATTGTGATAGAAACATCCTAATAGTTAACTCTCTTATGATTGTCTGAAGCTTTCTTTAGAGCTAAACTGCCTGTGTTATTAGTCGAATTTATAAATTGTGGAGGTGCTCTTATATTTAATTACCAAAATGTCATCAATATATCTGAAAATTACAAAATCGTTATCTGTAGTAGCATCTACACTGGTGGACAAAATTAAGAGATGGAAGGCATTTTCCCAAATATCTCGAGAAATACTGGATAAAAATAAATGAAAATTGGTATGGATATAACTTATAGTAAGACAATAATATGTGCAAAGCAAAAACTAAATTGCCATTCATTGGCAAGAGTTATTGCCAACAATCCAATGTAGACTGAAATTCATGATGAAAGATGGCAGTGAAAGTGAGGCTTGTATGGTGTGTGGTGACCTCTAGTATGGTGTGTGGTCACGTCTAACAGATAGCCAACATGCACAACGAGTATGCATGCTGTTAATAAGAGAGTTAAGGATTGCTTGTGGAAGACTCTCCCACTCTTCCACCAGAGCAGTTTTTAACTCCGGAATGGTTCTGGGTGGGGGTTGGCGTCTCGCAAAGGCCCTTCCAAGAGCTTTCCAAACATGTTCAATGGGGTTAAGATCAGGAGATTTGGCTGGCCAATCCATTCGATGAATATCCTCGCTTTCCAGATACTCCTCAACCAACGTCTACAGCGACACAACTATCTAGGGATCTCTCTGCTGCCACAGGAACATTAGTTACAAAGAAGACTGTTGCCAGGAGGTTCGGTGAAAAAGGGTTGTATGCCAGGAAGCCCGCTATTTGCATCCCACTCACTTCCTTCCACAAAAGAGAGTGTGCACAATGGTGCAGACAGCACCAACACTGGACGCAGCTTCAATGGGCTAATGTTCTGTTCACAGATGAGTCCAGATTCAGTCTTCCACCTGATTCTCGGCGAATATTCATATAGAGGGAACCTGGGACACGATACAATCCTAGTAACATCATGGAAAGGGACCATTATGCTGGTGGAGGGCGGATAGTTTGGCAGGGATAGGCAGGGATCATGCAAGATACCCGCGCACCGCTCCATGTGTTTGACACTGGTTCCGTGAATGCCGAGAGGTACAGCCAAGAGGTCTTACAATCCCACGTGCGTCTTTTCAGGGGTGCTGTTGGCCCTGAATTCGTTTTTATGGACGACAATGCCCGATCACATAGAGCTCGCCGTTATAGAGAGACTCGACTATATATCATCTTATAAAATTTTGGGAAAGAATTCTGGAAAAAAAAATGAAATTTACAGCTTATCACACAAAGAAAGATTTTATTTTTTTACATATAAGCACCACATTGATTTATGAGAAGTATGGGATGAATTATGAATTGCCCCTGTAATTTCTTATATGGGAGGTCTGAAGATAAACTAAAAAAAGTTTTCGTCATTTCCCATGTTATAGATGCCATGCATTCATTCCTCCCCCCCCCCTTTTTTTTTCTTAGAGATTAAGCTCACATACAATATAATCCATATTAAAAGATAATAATAATCTATACTTTAGTCGGTGTCAGCACCCTTGACTTCCAAAAATGCATAAACTTTAGGTTGCAAGCTATATTGCGTTTTAAAAGTATATTGACAGGTAACTTTTTGAAATGTAATTGTTCAAAAATGAACCAATAAACACGAAAAAAAAAAGCAATGATAAGAATCGTAGCATAAGTTTATTCGGATAAAGAATACAGTAAAAGCTTACAGAAATTTTGTTAAAAAATCAAAATAGGCTTTCCTATAAATGTACGAACTATTTTAGTTTTTTTTTATTTTTAAATTATAATTTTGTATCCATTTCTTTGAATTATCTATAAAATCACATCAGGCATGCAAAAAATTTTGAAATTTTATTTCTAATAATGTAGAATTGTGATTGAAAAATATGGCGGATTTGGGGTGTGTGTGTGTGGCAGGGGGGGGGTGACACCATTTACATCCGCCCCGGGTGTCACCCATCCTAGCTACGCCACTGGTGACCACACACCATATACAAGCCTCACTTTCATTGCCATCTTTCATCATGAATTTCAGTCCACATTGGACTGTTGGCAATAACTCTTGCCAATGAATGGCACTTTAATTTTTGTTTTGCACATATTATTGACATACTACAAGTTATATCCATACCAATTTTCATTTATTTCTATCCAGTATGTCTCGAGATATTTGAGAAAATGCCTTCCATCTTTTAATTTTGTCCACCAGTGTATATGGAGCTATCTATAGCTTCCTCCACCTTCATCGGAATGCCTGTAATCTGTTTATAAACCAATAAACCATCATATAAAGAGTTTTTGCTTACAGCGAAACTGAAAAGATTCCCAAACTGTTCGATAATTAAATTTGTATTGTGAAATTTTATATAAAAAACAGTAACTTTAACCTTTAAATCACTCAAATTTATACTATTATATAAATCTTCAAAATCAAATACATGAGATTCTTTTATGTTATTTATATTATGTAACTTATTTATTAACTCAAAACTCTTTTTAATAATGCAGTTAGAATTGTCACCTACAACTTTATTAAAATATTTAAGAATTTCTTATTGACATTTTCTAGACAGGGGCGTGCAAAGAGAAAATTTTGTCAGGGGCAAAGTTAACATTTTCCACATGGATATCATCACAGGCAATTACACATTGCATGGTAATGGCACCCATGTGAAAAATGTGTAATCAAAATAAAAGTTTTAATTTTTCCGATCTGTATTGTAATCAGAGATTAGTGTACTGACTCTATGCCATATGCAAATTTCCTCCTTGCGTCCCAATTGAGTTTTTTCTATGGGGGGGAGGATTCGCAGAACAGTTTTTTGTGCGTGCATGACATGTCCGTTTCTTGCAATACACGTACGGTTCCAACTCTCTTTAGGGTTTTCGCATGCGCTGAGCATTTTGCGATGAAAAAAAATAAGTGTTGCCATTGGAAATTTTCGAGTTTCTGTAACTATAACCGTAACCATGAGTGCCATTTTGTTGCCATTCACAGAATCTCGAGCTCATACCTCTGTATAGATATATCTGAAATTTCACCTTGATCGGTTGAGCGGACTGGCCGCTAGAGCTCTATATATTGCCAAAGTTTTTTTATGACCACCCTGTACAATTAAATATTCATTATAAAGATGAAATATTTTTTTCTTAAATTATTCAATTAAACTTGCCTCATAAAGGTACATTACTAATTCACTTCAGGATGATAAAATAACGAAGCTTTATATCAGGTTTAGTCAGACTTAATAACTAAAAAAGCTTGATTTATAAATAAATATATTTGGTAAGATTCTGATAACCAATGATATCAGCAATATCTTTTTTTTTTTTTTTTTTTTTTTTTTTTTTTTCAGAAATAAATTATTTTTCTACGTGAAAAAAAACACGAATTCAATAACCTTATCAAAAATTACAAATAAAAAATTATATGGAATTGATATAAAACTGAAAAAGTCAAATTTTCCACCTACATCTGAAATGAATGCTTTATTGTTTACATCTGTTAATTATGTGCAGATTTTAGAGAATTGTGAATTTAAGGGATTCTACAGAATTTTAAAAAAGAAAGAAACTACCCATGAGGATTATCCATTTAATTTGTTTGCTAATTTTGAAAATAGAAGAAACAAACAAAATTATTTTGACCAATTTCAAGAAATGCAAACCCCAATTTCAACTGAGTGATGTTAGCTGTCATCTTATTAAAGGAGATCAGGAAGGATTTAAATAATAAAAATTGACTCATTAACTCATTTTGGAATGTTACGAGGAAAATAGGTCAGGTATTATCTCCAGGTTTGAGATGTGACACTGATGTCCAATGAATCTAGAAAAATGACAAAAAAGAGAATCTAGCCATGGCTCCTTTCTGCATAGCAAAACATATTATTTACCAAAGTTTTGAAGTGATTGATTGTGTATAAATACATACTCATCTCGAAAGTCAAATGTCGCCAGACCAGAACATAAAAATTGCAGTTTATTTCTGCCTAATTTATTAAGTGAACAAGCTTTTAACATGCTTGAAAGAATTCATGCTTGTTATGTAAATTTTCATTAACAGAATTATGAGCTCTTCGCAAAAAAAGCATCAATCTTGAGCCTTTTTATAATATTACTTTGAAAGGGAAAAAAAGCTCTCCTAAGCTTATGCACAATTTTTCCAAACTACTGTTAGGCGACAAAACGATTTGTAGAGGGCATTCTATTCAAGGGAAAGCTTTTACATACATCTTATATGCAATTACAACATAAATTCTTTGACACATAATTTACGGAAATTGATAGAAATCTTAAACTTTCCAGGTATGTTTTTAGGCCTAAACAATTTATAAAATATTTAGCAGTATGAAATAGGTTTAAAAGTGCATAAGATATATTTTTTTAAACCTTGATGAATATTTATTTTGTAACTTCCAAATTATTTTCCAATTTCCCTTAGCGAATGTATAAACTCCATCTTTGCAATTGCTGTATACGGGACATTTTTGACTGGCATTGTGACATACTAATAACTGGTTGTATTTTAACAAGCCAGTTTTAATTAAGCTGTGTAATATGTTCCAAAGCTTAACTTACTATTATTTCTACTTGCTGAAAATTTGAAAGAGATTGGTCAATTTATACAAGAGATATGGATTTTCCCTCACCTTCTACAATGATGAAAAAAAAACAGTATGGTTTCTCATTCTTTTTTTTTTTTCTTCTTCTTCTGCTTGCAACTCAGTAGTTTTTTCTTTTTTTTCTGCACCTAAGAAAATTGGTTGAAGCATTCATATTTATTCTTTATATTTTAAAGAAGAGAGTTCCAATAGTTAATTCTCCTGCAAAAAAATGAGAAAATAAATATAAACTCTTCCCATAAACGAAATTATTTGCTTTAAATAAAATATTTCAACAATGCTTTAATGACTCACTGATAAATCTGCAATAATGAACACAAAATTTCATGTCGTCATTATCAAATAAGAAATTGTAGAATTTTCAGTTGAAGAATAAACGAAAGAAATTACTTTTCCTTAGCATTAACTTATTTTAGTAAAGAAATACTGTGAATAAAACCATGTATTAAAAGTTACCTGATACTACAAACAACGCAAGACGCAAGAGAGAAAACGCCAATTTATGAACGAATCATGAATTACATGATGATTCATTGAAAAAGATTCATGCATTCCAATATTATTTATTAATGAAATTGCTGCAATGGCGATATGACGATTACCTTTTTTTTAATCCCTGGTTGTAATTCAGATTATCAGACAGCCATTAAAAAAAAAAAAACAAGCTTTACCGAAGAAACTGAGCTAAATTTTCATGAGTTATTCTAAAATCAATTTGTGTTAAATTTTTAATCCGTGATCATATTCAAATGCTTTATTCGCAAATGCTATCTGTTTCTTTACCATAAATAAATATTTTGTTTTGTTAGGTAGGTAAAAGTTAATAAACGTTTCTATTGCCGGAAATTTATTAATTGATTCAATATTTGTGAATGAGTTTTATTTTGTGATTCATTCTTTGTGTTGGCGTCTCCGTTTGTGATAAAATGGAGGAAATGAGTATATATACTTTGATTGTAACAGTTGCTAATTTTTTAAATCAATTTACTGAACCTGTTTCCTTTACTAAAATAAATTAATGTTAAGTTATGTTTCTTTATCGTTCTACAAAAAATTCTAGAATTTCTGATTTTATCGTATGAGGACACATAATTTTATGTGTCGCAACTTTCATTTTTCTGACATTTATTGTCATTTGAAATATTCAGCTAACATGTAAACTGGATGTCTGGCTAGTCGAATACCAATTATCAAGTAAATAACTAACATGGTACATTATTAATAAAGTACGCTATAAAAACTATGCTTTGAGTTATTTTTTGAGACATATTTTTTAAGGAATAAAATGGTTTATTTTATGTGATCATAATTTTCTCATATTCTAAAACAAATATTTTAAAATCAAAGACAGATTTTAGAGGATTTGGAATTTTTTTTTTTTTTTTTTTTTTTCCATCATCTAGGGAAGACTAGAGTACACTGGACCACCCCTTATGTAAAAGTTTTTCTTTTATGTTATTTGATTACAGCATGAAATTGATTATTTATAGCTTTCAAAAAACATTGTTAAATCAGAATGATCCATTTTATCCTAACTGGTTGTTCTGCGCTTCTAAAATTAAAATTCTTCATCATCATAATTTTCTTCAATATTAATTAAATGGTATGGATAAATGAGAAAAGACAATTTTTTTTTTTTTTTATAAAGGTAAGATACTTGTTTTTATTTAATATTAAAGTTAATCTGCTTAAAAGAAAGCAGTCAGTAACAGTTTTATGATAATATATTGAATTTCAACATTGGATACAGTGGACCATCCACTGCTGGGATACAGTGCTCTAAAATCCACTGTCTTACAGTAATGTAGAATTTTCAAAATATTTAATAATTCTTTATTCTGTTGACAGAAATACTGTTTTAAAGTAATTATTTAACAGTAAAATAAAGTAATCAAAGAAAAATGTCAATTCATGTTACATATTAAGAAGTATTTTGTTTTGTATTTACTGCTTGCAAAAACAATAAAAATGTCCTGTACCTGTAATTAACTGAGCAGCTTGTAAAAAGTTTTAAGACACTGATGTCAAACCTTTTTGTTTAATATATGTCTATGAAAATCGGTAATGAAATACTATGATTTATATGTGTAAAAATTTGCAGTTTAGAGCTCCAAATTGCTTTGTTTGATAGTGATGTATCTTATTTCTAACTGTGCAAAATTTATTGAAACTGGATTCATTGCCTGTGTTTTACTTTTAAAGGGTTTAATGCATTTTACCTTTCTGTGTATGGCCTACTTATTCACACAGACTCCACTCCAAACAGAAATTCATAAAGTTCTGTGTTAAGCATAAGGACTGAGATACACATGTATGTCTGAAACATTTAGGAAAATACTTAAAATATATATATTTTCAAATGAGTAAAACTCCATTTCTTAGAATTTCAATAAAATTTAATCAAAATAACAAGATACATTGCTATATAACAAATTTATTTGGAGTTCCAGTCGTTATTTTTCTACACATATCAGTCAGAGAACTTCACCATTAATTTTTAGATACATTTATACATGATTAAGAATAAATCAACATCAGCACTTTAACATTTATTTCTCTATTGATACATAAGAGATAATTTTCTTGTGAATATCACTTAATACTTTAATATTTTTTTAAAGATAGTTAAGGTACTCTTTCTTCAATTTTATCATATATGCTGCAGCATTCATTCTAGGCATTTTTCACAGGGCACACCGCCCTGTTCACCCTTCTTCATAAAATTTGCCACCCCGATGGCCCCACTGTCTAAAAGCCCCGCCTTGCAAACACTTTCATGCAGAAAATCGACCGAGAGAGAGAGAGAAAAAAAAGTGCCATTTAAATTAATTTCATCGGTTATTTCAAACAAACACTAAATTATTTGTAAACATTATATAATACCCTATCCCCATTTCACTCCTAATCTGTTCCTTTTCACCTCCCGAAACCTCCTTTGCAGACACCAATTATTTTCAGTAACTCAAAAAAACCCACGGTGTCATAATTTTTTTTCTCTTTCTCTCCCCTCCAATGTCTTGGCTACTGAGAATTTTGTCCGA
This sequence comes from Maratus speculifer, assembly GCA_964019185.1. Lineage (NCBI taxonomy): Eukaryota > Metazoa > Arthropoda > Arachnida > Araneae > Salticidae > Maratus > Maratus speculifer. Next base: position 18,467,911 of record CAXHSM010001376.1, on the reverse strand, counting down.
AATAACAAAAGTAAAAGAAAAGATCCCCAGTATATCGCTATTTATTTTGAAGGAATGGATGATGTAGCCCCGGGGATCATGAGTTGAGTCTTTGGAAAATGACCGTAAACACAAATATACACTTTGTCCATAGCAGTGATTTATAAGCAAAAGAGATGCACATGCAATGCTGTTAAGTAATTCACTGAAATTGTTAACTTATTTTCTTTCTCTTTTCTTTATCTAGTTTTTAATATTATAGCTTGGTATCGACTGTGAGAATCAAAGACCAAACTCCAAAAAGATTAGTAGTCATCTATATATTTTTCTCAAACTGAAAGAAACAAAAAATTATATGAAAAGCATAAAGAGAAATATTAAAATAGTACCTGTCATGTTAGCAAAGGAAGTAAAAAAGTACTTTTTTGTTAGAAACATAAGTAATTTCCTAGTAAAATATTAATTTTAAAAGCTATTTTTTAATCTTTGATGCCTCAATCAGTTGACTGTAGTGCACTAGCCAGTTCTCTTTCCAAGCCGGCCCTTACTTTTATCCTGAAGGATCAGATCGGACCTATACTCTATTCAGTGAGACGAGAGAACGAACCTAAACAAATGGGTTGCAGAAACATTGCCAAGTAGTTATACTTTTGGCCTAAATCCCTGATTTGGCGAATTTTATATTTTCTTTTGATTTTTTAATCTTTTGTACATTTAAAGTCTGTACACAATATAACTTTATCAGTTTATGGGGGGGAGGGTGCCTGGCACTTGATATCGTAAGCTAACTTTAGAAGAAGGCAGTCTATCTTTTGATATTGTTATCATCAGCGCCACCCGAAAGGAGGGGTGAAAAAGGCGGTCCCCCTGGGTGCAGAATCTTAGGGGGCACCAAATTTATACTACCAACGTCATTTTTTGGCCTATCAAAAGAAAAAGTTGAGGGGGTTAGGGGGTTCCAAATTCCACCTTTGCCCCGGATGCAGTTTTCTCTTCACATGCCCCTGGTTATCATTTTTGATCCAACCAAAATGCTATTTATCTTTCTACTTTTTCTTTACATCAAAACAGTTTAACTTTTTTTTTCTGCTATCTATTGATGAAAATACAAAGTAATTATTAAAACTAACGATAGACTAAAACAGCTTTTTAAGACCGAAACCGAATTTCGGCAATCTTCCTTTTTTCGGCGAAAAAGAAAACATATTTTTTAAAGTAATTAATAAATATACAGAATTATTAATTTATTATATGTGTGGCCCAAGCTGGCTTTCTATGTCTCTGATCAACTCTTTTTTTTCATATAAAATAAAATGTAAATAATTCATCTAAGACATAAAAATTTTTTTTAAATATATGAATTTCATTTAATAAAAAACTATTTTAGTTACACATGCCTCGATTTATCTCTTATAAGGATTTTTGAAGATGATCGTCTATTATACTATAAGTTTCTCGAAAAGTATTCGAAACATTTCTGCGGTTTCAATTTGCAGCTTTTAATGAGCACATGAAAATCTTCATCAAAGTTTAGTAAAATATGCGTTGCTTTTCTTTATAATTTGCACTCACGTCTTTGAGTCAGCCATGACTGATAATTAATTATAAACCGTGAAATTCATAAAGAATGTCTCATTTGAGCCGATACAGCTGAAATCAATCATTAATGCTGAAAATTTCCGAAGGAAAAAAGATTTCTGGAATACAGATAGGAACAGTGGCAACAAATTTTCCTCGAAACTCACATTTTCGATCAATCTCTAATTAAAACCATTAAATAATTAGAAAATCATTTTATTCCAAAATATGGGATATCCCAACGTTCGGCACTCCTATGTTCAAGGCCTGACCAAAGCAGTGGCATGCGGGGCAATTATCCCTGGTCTTCCGTCTTGAAGGGGACCCTCACGGACAGATATAAGTTTTTTGTAACAACAGTGTCAAATGATAAAAAGTGACCAAAATTCTTTTTTTTTAAAGTTTTAAGCAGCTTTCTTCACCTGCCTCCTCTGTTTCCATACCCCATGCCCCCTTTAAGGCCTCACTTTTATCCTTATATTCCTGTAACCGAAAATAAAAATTGAATTCTATAGTTTTTTATAGTTATCTTTCTTCTGCTATTATGTACATAGATGTGAATAGTACTTGGTATGAAATTTATGTACACATAAAATAGGTATGAAATTTAGTATTAGTCACTTCGGTATAATTTACAAAAAAATTACGATACAAGGGGCCCCTCACTGTCTAAGTCGGGTCCTGCCTATGTTTCTGTTATATGAGCATATAATGCGTTGTTCGAGAAACAAGGTTGGAAATGTTACGTGTTATATTTACTTTTTAAAAAGGTGAGAGGAATATTGGCCGCCTATTTTGTTTTTAAAAAATTCTGCTTATTTTCTCCCCGTTCAGGGGAAAAATACAAGAAAACAATATTATTGTTGAATGCATTTTGTAACAAAAAGCTATTATTAAATAGCAAATATTTGCTTACAATTTTATTTTGTATTTATTTCATATATAAGAGTGATATTTTATTGATTTCACTTCATTTTAATCTATAAAATATAAGTGTATCGAAAATGTATAAAATATAAATGTTACGAATAATAAATGTGTGTCATTGCAAATGTATAAAAAGAAAATGTTAGAAAAATGGAAAAATAAAGGATTTTTAGAAATTGATAAAGATATCATTAGGGAGGGGTTGAGGTTTCGAGGCGCGATAATGTATGATTTCGTAATGGTGGTGGGGGAAGGGAATCGAAAACTGCCAAAGATTTACTAATGTTATATATGCACAGTTATATATTATATGGTACAATGTATTTCGATAAATTACAAAACACTTACCTCAAAAATGACTTTCAGAATTTGACGTTGAAGAATTTGAGTTGAGATCAATTGTCAGGGAATCGACTATTTTATCTATTGCAGTGTCTAAATCCCACATTTGTTTTTCTACTTTATCAGTTATGTGTTGAACGCAGTTTTTCCATTCTTCAGCTGCAATTCTGCTGATACTTTGCATGCACAAATCTTTTACATGAGGCACTTTAAATGTTTTATTTTCCTTCGCAAGAAAGTCCTTAATTTGTGTCCAAATCAGTTCGATAGGATTAAGCTCGCAACGGGGCAATCGTAGGACAGTTTTATTTTGATCTTTTGCCAATTCATTCACAGCATATTTGTCATATTTATTTTGATTTCGATTCATTAATTGCAACAATTCTGTTTTTTAACATGTCGTCTTCGAAATCAATATTTTTTGTTATAAGCCAATCAATAATTTTTTGTTTCTTCCACGAACTATTTGGTATTTTTCTGATTTTCTAGAATGATAAGGAGCATTGTCAATTACGATTACACAGTTATCTTCGAGTCGAGGTAAAATATCAGCAAACCACTTTTCAAATCTTTCTCAATTCATGTCTTCATGATAATGTCTTCAATATGGGGTCATTCCACGTGAAATCAACCAATTTAAAGAAAACTTGTTACATCATAGTCACAGATTTTTTTTAAATTTTTATCATAGACAGATATAGTAGTGAAACCCTCAAATCTGAAATTTAAAAGTAATTTTCACAATATTGGCTGAGATATAGTCATTTGAAAACTGACCATTTTTACGAAATGGCGGCCATCTTGGAATTGTATCAGTGTCTAAATATGGCCATAACTTGACAACTAATGTCTCTCAAATTTTATATATCTGGTACCAATTTGAAGCTATTTCTACAAAGAATGCATATTTTACATCAAAACAATAATAGTTTTTCATTTCTTTACATTTTATTATGTGCAAAGTGAAAGTTTCACCCCAAAAAAGGGCAGATTGTAATGACTCATAAAAAAAATGAATCATCATAAATTTTTCTGAAACTTGGTAAAAACATTGCTCCATCTGTGTGCTTTAAATTTAAAAAAAACGGAAAGGTAAAATTTGTTGTTTTAAAATAAATGGTTTTTTTACACATAAGGTGTCATTAACCAAATAATTATCATTTTAGAATCTGTAAGCATTCCTAATTAAAAAAATAATGGTTAAAATAAAATTTTCTAACATCTAAATTAATGTAAAAGTATATTCAAAACCTCATCTGTACTAATTTTGTAGAAATCTACCCCCAGCCCCCCCCCCCCCCAAAAAAAAAAAAAAATTGACAATTGAAAAAATTTTACACTGAAAAAGATAAGAAAATAATTAAGAAATATAATGTATAATTATAAAATACCTATAAATGCAATGCATACATATGGTGATTTACTTCACATATAGGGGCGAGCGGGGTGGAATGGAACAGTAGGTTTTTCTCTTTATGCATCATTCTAAATGTTTCATCAATCACATATTAGATAAAGTAATGGTACTGCAATCTTCAGTTGAAAAAAGTAGCTAATTTACATAATTTTGCAATTATATAAAGAAAAAGATTATTTCAAGTCCTCAGCGTCCATTTAAAGATGGTATATTAAATGCATTTGATCTCTATAATTTTGCAAATGAATCTGTTAAAAGAATTGAAAGTTTTTTTGTAACAAAATCTGAAATTGAAACCGCAAACAGTCAATTAGCCGATAGGTATGCAAAAGCAGATACAATCATAGAAACAAGACTGAATCACTGCTTTGTACCAATCAATAATTGCCAAATGCTGGTTTCCAGGGTTTCAGACAGTTCATCAACAAAATTTATTGCTTCTTTGGGAATCAATGAAATTGTCAGACCATTGATATTTAAAAGTGAACAATATGTTGCATGTGTATATGGGATAAATTGGTGGTTTGGGAAAATTTTAGATTACTGTGAAGAACTTACCGACTATAAATTTATGTTCATGTATCCTCATGGCGCTAATTCTTCATATTCATGGCCAAAATCCTCAGATGTTTGTTGGATTCTGTATGAACAAATAATAAAAGAAGTGTCTATTCATGTAACTGCTACAGGAAGAACATATACTGTTGCACCAGAGGAAATTTGAACAATTCAAGCATTATTTTTAAACTTTAAAACTGATTAAATCCTTTTTAGCTTAAATTTGAAGAAAAAACTATTATATTATAAAGTTATATGCATGTAAGTAAATATTTTGTTCTTATTTTGCCTAGATTTGTTCTATGTGTAAGTTTAAACTTTGGCTTATTTCTCATCATATTCAATGTTTTGCCCTGGATTTGTATTATATTATTATTATTATTTTTTTTTTTTGTCTCATCGTATCTAGATTATTGTTCATATAAATTTTAATTCAGTGTGAACAAAAAATAACAAATGTAAACTCAATTAACTCATTTATAAATATTTATTTTATTTAAATTACACAATTGGATAATTCAACTCTGTAATTTACAGCTAGTATTTCTTCAACATTTCTGGAGAAAATATTATGTGCCCTTTTTTTTTTTATGTATTCCATAGTAAGGTATTTAAAATATTTATGTAAATATGTTTTGAGAATTATATTATCATATTTTGAATGAAATGAAATAAAAAGTACTGTAAAAATGAATATTTAGTGTAAATAACTGCAAATTGATATTTCTTTATTAAATTATATAATATGCACACAATACTTTAATTAGATGCTAGAAAATTTCATTTAACCAATATTTCTTAAATTAAGAATACTTACAGATTTTAAAATAATCATTATTTGGTCAATGACACCTTATGTGTAGAAAACCATTTATTTTAAAACAACAAATTTTATCTCTCTAATTTTACAGTATAATATTCCATATATAGAGAAACTGTTATATCTATGCGTAATCAAACCATTATACAGAAAGCGTAGAAAGTATATGAACTAAATTTGATTTTTGAAATAATCATTTTCTTTATATAATTGCAAGCTTATGTAAATCAGCTACTTTTTTAAACTGAAGATTGGGGTATCATTACTTCACCTAATGTGTGATTGATGAAATATTTAAAATGATACATAAAGAGAAAAATTTACTGTTCCATTCCACCCCACTCGCCCCTATATGTGAAGTAAATTATCATATATATATGCATTGCATTTATAGTTATTTTATAATTATACATTATAGTCCTTAATTATTTTCTTATCTTTTTCAGTGTAAAATTTTTTCAATTGTCTAAATTTTTTTTTGGGGGGGGAGGGAAGCTGGGGGGGCAGATTCCTAAAAAATTAATACAAATGAGGTTTTGAATATACTTTTACATTAATTTAGGTGTTAGAAAATTTTATTTTAACCATTATTTTTTTAATTCGGAATGCTTACAGATTCTAAAATGATAATTATTTGGTTAATGACACCTTATGTGTAAAAAAACCATTTATTTTAAAACAACAAATTTTACCTTTCCAATTTTTTTTAATTTAAAGCACACAGATGGAGCAATGTTTTTACCAAGTTTCAGAAAATTTTATGATGATTCATTTTTTATGAGCCATTACAATCTGCCCTTTTTTGGGGTGAAATTTTCACTTTGCACCTAATAAAATGTAAAGAAATGAAAAATTATTATTATTTTGATGTAAAATATGCATTCTTTGTAGAAATAGCTTCAAATTGGTGCCAGATATATAAAATTTGAGCCATTAGTTCTCAAGTTATGGCCATATTTAGACACTGATACAATTCCAAGATGGCCGCCATTTCGTAAAAATGGTCAGTTTTCAAATGGCTATATCTCAGGCAATATTGTGAAAATTACTTTTAAATTTCAGATTTGAGGGTTTCACTACTGTGTCTGTCTATGATAAAAATTTAAAAAAAATCTGTGACTATGATGCAACACCCATTGGTTGAATTCATGTGGAATGACCCTATGTCAAGCCCGCCATCCTCAAAACCAGAATTGCTACCAATATGTGTAATTATCAACCGTTTTCCTTTCCCTGAAGGAGATTTTAACCCCGTAGAAAGCCCAGATAGAAATGCTTGCTTAGAAGACTTTACTGATGTATCTTTCCAAAATTTACTAACCGTGTGTCCAGCATTCACCCAAGTTTCATCTGTATAATATATTTTGCGCCCTTCTTCTCTGAATGATTTGATTTGTCTTAAGTATTTTTTTCTCCATACAATTATTTCGTTTTTATCAATGAGATTACTGTATCGTCCTCTTCGTGAATATATAAAATTTAATTTTTTCAGGAGATAAAATGTTGTCCTTTTAAAGGTTGGCAAATCAGGGTCATCATTTACAACTTTCAAAACTTTATCGACAGTGGGCAATTCATTTTTAAAAAAGGAATTCGTGTATTTTTCTTTTAATCGCATTTCTGTCAAAATTGTCTACATCTTCTAAGATACGTTTACGTGATTTTGTATTCTTCGGAGAATTTAATACGCCGCTATTTTTATATTCTCGCATCTCTCGGAAAACAGAAGCTTTATTCACTCCCGTTATACGAGCAGCTTCATTTCCAATATCAGAAATCAGACGTTCAGGATTCGATTCAATAGCTGTTTTGTATACATTTAAAATCATATTTTTTTCGGCCTTATTCAAAGCTCTTCTTTTTATTCTCTTCTTCGGTGGACTCAGAGAAGTTGTTTCACTCTCCATTTGTGTATATGAATACGAAATCACTTGAGAAAATGGACAATTATAGCATAGCAAGGTAAGCGAACAAAGAACAGAGATAAAACAAGCAGAAAATCCAGACTGTCTGTTTGATATTCCCGCCAAAGGAAAAGCCTGGCAAAGTGCCAGGTGTTTTATCATCGCCAATCTGCACGTGCTTTTATTTAGTTTCGTTCTGTCGTTTCAGTGAATAGAGTATAGCTTATTTCTTCCGTACGAAGCCAGGATTTATTTCATTCTTCACGGACAAATATATTCAGTTCTCATTGAATCATCCCGTATGAAAATAATTTTCGTGCCGTAGTCAAGTCTATTCGAAAATAAGTAAAATTCGGCTTGGTCCAAAAATTTTTGCAAAAAAGGCATGTACTTTTAAATCGTCATTTTTTTACAGTTAAACATTAAAATTTATTCTTTTTAAAAATTTTGTAGATTTTAAGGCTAATTAAGAATAGAGTTAAAAGCATGAAAAAAGCACCTGGGTATGACAGAATCTTTTTTTTTTTTTTTTTAATGAAAACTGGATATTTCTTTTAAACTGTTCATCCGTGCAAAATGAAAACAATAACACGTGAGAAAATAAATGTTATACATTTACACCTGCTAAGAAGGGAACTTGTCTATAACGTATTTTTTTATTTCCAGGGCGGTTCCGTCTTAGAAGATTTTAATTTTTCCCATATACTGTTTTTTAGACTTTTGTCTTCATTACACGGAATATGGATTAATAATATTAATAACGGAAACATTTACGTACAACAAATAAAGGTTCCTTTGAAACATAAATATCGCTCCTTACGGTTCTGCATAAATAAACATAATAAACATATAAAAAAAAGAAATTAAGATAATTTTTTCTGTCAGAACTATTCCGTAAAACTAAAAATCAATGTTTTGTAGAAGTCACTCAGGCTTGGCCGGGTTCGGGTAAAAATTTTAACTATTATAACGTGCCGAGCCGCTAAAATTTTCTCTAAAAGTAAAAATTTCGGCCCGAGTGCGCCGTGACCCGGGCCAAAATTTATTTTTTTTTTATCACGGGCCGGGCGGTGTCAATATCTTTCTGTTCAGGGCGGGCTGGGTCGAATTTTTTTCTATGGATTTAGCCGGACCTGGGACTGGAAATTTCGGCCCGTGCAGGAGCAGTATGCAAAGCTTTCTTGCGAAAAAAGCTTTTAGTTTCGATTGAAACAGTGGCGGCACTACACGAAACATGGGCGTCGGCGACATCAGCTTTGCGAGGCCCCTTTCATTTTCCAGTCAGAAAGAAAATGTTAAATGTGCTGAGTGCTAAACTAATGATAATTATGCACTAATTTATCAATATACTATACAAGTTTTATTGCTAATCAAATAATGACATAAATTACATAAAAAAGACAAATTAAAATAGATGAACTTTTCGGCTTTTCGCCTCACTGAATTTTTTGAAGATTACGTCATAATTAATAGCAGCTACTATTTCAGCTTCAGTTGATAGTATTGATAACGCAGACAGTCTTTTTTTGCTCATCGTGTTTCTCAAGTAGGTCTTAATCAATTTTAACTTTGAGAAGCTTCTCTCAGCAGAAGCTGTACTGGCTGGAACTGTCAGCATGATTCTGATCGTTATGTCAACACGATGACGATACCGTTATCACAACACGATGATAAATGTATAAAAATATAACTTTTTTAAAATATACAAATCAACAATTTTTCACTTGGTAATGAAAACAAACGATTCGGGGACTTATTAATTATTAATTTATTAATTTGTTTTGCTTTGAGGTAAGCGCTACAGCTATTCGCCGGCATAACCTCCAATGATCACAAGAAACCATATAGAACACTTTATTTCAGAATATCCAGTACATACATATTCACAGGGACAACACAGACACCCATGCCGCTATCTGGACTCGAACCAGGGACCAGCGGTGTGGAAGCAACCGCCGCTACCTCCACACCACTGGTTCGGCGGTGAGCGCTAAATCGCACAACGCTCCAGGATATGCAAACAGCAGGCTCCTCCCAGATTAGAAACGAGTGCCATCTAGTGGTTAATACTAAAATAGTAACATCTTGAACGATTCTTTAAATTAATTTTACAATTTTTTTCTGAACAATGGATTAAAAGCACTCTTACGTATTCGTAAAATAATAATAATAATTATTATTATTATTATTATATTCCTTTTTGTGACTACCCATAAAATTTTCATTTTATGATATAAAATCATGAGCTATTTTAATTTGAAATAATTTTTTTTAAAGAAAATAAATGAATAAAAATAAAAAACTAAGAGGTGGGGGATATATGTTAATATCAATTATTTAATTTATATGCTTTAACATTGAAGTTTTATTTTAGAATATATCTAATGAGTGTATCTTGACTTAGAACTAGCATCTGTTAATATTAACAGGTTTTATTTATTTGTCATTTATTACTTTTATTTATTTATTTATTTTATATATTTTTTTTACTTTACAGGAACTTTATTTAAGATTTACATGCAGTAAATTGAAAAAAAAAAATAATACTGCTATTCATAAAAAATCATATTTAACTATTTTTATTATTTAAGAAATCAAAGAAAAGCTCTTTTGCAATTCATAAATTCTGTATCCTTATAAAGCTGTTCTTAAATCCAAAAGGCACAGTTTGTGACACAAGTTTTAATTTATTTTTGCCGGAAATGCATAAAACTAGCAGGTGTTGTTGTTCAGAAACTATTTAATCACACGCCCCCCCCCCCTTTTTTTTTGTAAATCTTTTAGAAAATAGTGTCAAAGTGAGCGTTTTGTATTGAATTTGTGAAATTTTGAAGTTATATTTAATAAAAGAGAAAGTGAGAGAAAAAAATAACAATAAAAAATTTCTAATAGTTTTAGCTGTCAGTTATTTAGTTATCAGTTATTACCTTAATCCAAATCTTGTTTAATTATGCAAACTTTTTTTTTAATGTAAAAAACAAGAACAAATATGCACAATTTTTTATTAACTTATTTTTTCTATAAATAACTATTTTAGAACGTGTTATGTAAAACTTATTCATATACTCTTACATTTGGACTTAATAAATAGTAAAAAGTTTTTTTTTTTTTTTTTTTTTTTTTAATTTAGTTCAAATTTAAATCCAGATTTACATTTCTGTTTTCGTCTTAATAATTCATTAAAAACATTTTCCAGAATATACTTAAAATAGTAATAATTAATATAATATAGTTATTTCTGTGATACACATAAATTTTTCATTTTTGATATGACATCGTAAGCTAATGAATTTGCATAAAAATTGTTTAAAGTTAGAAAAGAGAGACAGGAAGTATACTTTAATATCAAATATTTCAATTATGTTCTTTACGTTGAAGTTTAATTCAACTATATTTGTGTACATGTACCGCATTATAATGTATGCATAAATAGTTTTTTCCCTAAAAGCCTGAAAAGAAAAAAAAAATTTCGACTTAAGACTAGCATCTGTTAATGTTAGCATATTTTATTTATTTGTTATTTCTTTCTTTTATTTTTTTCTTTAAAGTAAAATTATTTGAGATTTACTAATTTTAATGTCATGCATTAATAGAAAAATCATGTTCAATTATTATAATTACGTAAAAATTGAAATAGGATTTTTATTTATTTATTTATTATTTTTGCATCTTGTTAATAAACAAGGAAAGTTCAATTTCGAGAACTTCGTAGGATCTTATTTTTTATAGTAATTGTTATAATTTATGCTTAATAAAAGAGAAAGAGAGAGAAAAATATATATAATACTTATTTTCTAATAATTTTAGCTACCAATTACTTTCCAATACTTTTAGCTAAGTGTTATTTAAATTTCGTACTACACTAAATTTGAGTTTAAATTTTTAAATATATTTAAAAACAAATCTTTTACTATATTTTAAGACCAAATATAAGAATATGTTATCTTTTTTCTTATCTGACTCGCATTTAAATACTTAGTTAATACATAATTTAATACATATGAGTTGTTTTACTTATAAAGTTATTTTAAATTTACTAACTTATGATGTCATATCATTTACAGGAAATGTTATGGGTAGTCACAAAAAGAATGTATAATGATTTTTATTATTATTATTTTAAGAATATAGTGAAGAATGTTTTAAAATTATCGAAGCAAAAAGGGATTAAAATTTTATTTAAAGAGCCCTGCAAAACGTGTTTTTAAGGGATTCGACAATAGATGACTTTCCCTGATTAGTATGGGAGGAGCTTCGGTTTGTTTATCCCTAAGCGTTGTGCGATTTAGCGCCGACCTGGTTCGGCTTCGGGGACTTACCAGTCTCGCGCGCAGAATTGTCAAACTTTCATAATGTTGCCAACGACTCTAGATAAATACTAGTACGCTCGTACGGAAATAAATACGGATTGCTAAGTAACTTGGCCAAGAACCAAATAGATATTCCGCTGTTATCGAAACGAGATTGACCAATCAGAGACTGCATTTTTGCAAACGCCGAAACGTTCGCAAAAATGCAGGCTTTTGATTGGTCAATTCCGTTTCGCTAAACAGCGAAAAACCTGTCTGCCAAATATTTTTAACAACTCGAAAAATTGTTTTGCGAGGCCAACGAGGGAGTTTTGTTTGCAACGTTATCGAAATTAATATACTGAACGGAATTTTTGGGAGCAATAAAAATTACAGTAAACTGAAAAAAAAAAAATTTTGAAAAGATGAACTCTGAATGTTAAATGTTAAACTATTTTTACTCTTTTATTTACTAGGAATCGAACCCGGACCTCGGAATTTAGAACACAAGGAACAACTATTTTTTAATATTAATAGATATTTAATTGCATATTAACAAAACCAAAAATATCTTTTTGTCTAAAGTATCAATTTTGCATTCAAATTAAGATTTGAAATTTATTCAAAGCGATACTTTCGTATAAGTTAACCTATGAATATGTTTTGGACCCTAAGTTTCCTATTTAATACTGTTTGTCTTGATGTGTACTATCACTCCTTAAAGTTTGTACCATGAATTTAGAAACACCCTGTATATATATATATATATATATATATATATATGTGTGTGTGTGTGTGTGTGTGTGTGTGTTTCTTGCTTCAAATTGGAGAAAGTTACTTTACAAATATACCAATGCATGTTTATTATCAATCACAAATGAAAATTTGTTTATAAGTTATTTCAATGTAGCCTTTTAAACAGTGTGATGCTTGGAATTACATAAAAATAAGATTAATTTGAGATTATCATCTAAATATGTTAAATAATAATAACGAGTAATATACAATGTTATTTGAATGGATGTTGTATAATTACTATTTGTATTATTAATTTTTTGAGTGCTTTTGTAATTTTAATGATTCTCATACTTAAATATATATATATATATATCAACCCCCTTAAAATGCCAGTTATAGAAACCCTTTGTTCCAGTTGTGGCCATTCTCTGTGCCAGTGACGGACACTCATAAAAATAATAAATATAATTTATTTAATAACTTTAATTAGAAACAGAATTGAATGAAAGCATACTAATGAAACAAAATGGTTATTTTACAAACATTTGTTAACTGTCAGTAAAAAAGGGGGCCATGAAGAAAGATGAACCGATTTCCAGAAGTTAAACAATTTCATGAATAAATTCCCAAGGAACGTGTCAAAAGCAATTTTTTTAATTATGTTAAGCGTTTTTTTTTCAGCTTAAAAAATAAAAATCATTGAACAAAATAGTATACTGACCAAACTGCAATATCAATTCATGTTACGCGTTTTTGTGTTTTCATTGTAAGTACAGTAAACTCTCGACTATCTGGCCTTGTAAAATAAATTAATAAATGTATACTAATAAAAAAACAAATCGATCTGTCTCTATGTGTGTGTGTGCGATGGCTAGCAAAACCTATGGCACGTTTGGCGCTCAATTTTTTTTTGTGAAGTTAGTCCAAGGTCTCTCCTGATGTACCTGAAGCCCAGAATCTTAATTTTTTGATTAGGTTTTGTGATATTAATTGCGAAGCACAATTCTTTCTCTTTAAAAAGTCAATTTTTTCATTCCCGGGAGACGAAAAAGCTTGCACATGCGCACAAATATATTTACACACCAAAGCAAGTGAAGATAAATTTTCGACTGCATTTCTGTTTTTTTTTTATTATTATTGTTTTGTTTTATTCAAATTGACCAAACTATTCAATACATTTAAGATTGAAAACATAGTGCAAAACATCGGATTTTCATGTTTCAAATGGTGCAATAATTTTTCATAAATGTCACAGTTAACCCTTTGAAAGAAAAATTTCAAAAATGGCCATTGTTTTGGAAAAGTTTTTCCACTTTATTGTAACATCCCTTTACGAAGCGAATTTAAAGATAATGATAAACAAAAAAAAAATATTAAGTTTCAAAACCTTCTTTAAAATGATGGTGCAATTTGTTTTTAAAAATATGAATTTTAACCCTTTCAGTTTTACCATTTAATGCTGGCCACTTTGTGGCTCATGGAGAGGATATTTTTTATACATTAAGTAACTAAACATCTGTGTTATAATACAATCTTTATAGAAAATCTCAATAGACTAGATTTACATCCCCTCAAAAATTTCAAAATGTTTGGAGGTTTAGTAACACTTTTTACAAAATAATATATGTGAAAACTTCAACAAAAAATAAAAAATCGAGGGATATCATTGCGATTTCTCTCGATTTCAACTAAATATTTTCCTGCATTTTTTTCATAGCTTATTTTTTAATGAAATTTGGAAAAGGGCTTCCTTTTAGTTATATCTATGAACCATTTTAGAGAATTTGGATAATAATACTTATGTATTTTGCTAAGCTGATGAAGCCAATGCCAAACAAAGAAAAAAATGAAGAAACAATTTAGGCTTTGATGCGGAACCTTAATTTACAGGCTCTGTTAAAACTATTTGCAGCGTAGATGTCTGACACTTTAGATTTCTATATGAAAGGTGTCTTGTTCGAAACTGGGTAAGATTAAGTAGAAATTTGGGTTGTTATTAAAAATTGCTACATTTTACAAATCTCATTGTTCAACGTATTCAATTAAAACAAATTTTAAATTGTTTTTATTTTATTTTATTTATTATAATTATTTTACAATTTTAAGGGTTTTTAATTGTTTTTAATTTTAAAACAGCTGAATTGGTTGAGAAAAAATTGCACATAAATGAATCGAATAATAATAATAATTAAAAAGAAACCCAGCATGTTACATTGTCCAATCGATTTAAATATATTTTTTAAATTTTAATTGTTTTTTATATTTACCTTAAAAACAATTCTTTCACATTTGAAAATTCTCGCTAGAGGCAAAAAAAAAAAAAAAAAAAAAAAAAAAACTGTCTAAAGGTATAAAATGATGCTAATATGGCCATACAAGAAATATGCGTGTTACGGTACTAATTCCAATGCGGAGGCCCCATCAGAAGTATAATGCACTAAAACCAACTTAGTATTAAACGCAAACGACCAGTGATAAATTACTTTTTATGCTGGATCTTTATATTAAATATAAACTATGATAACTAAGATAAACTATGTTGCATTTTTTGAGAAGGGATAAGTTGTGGGTTTTTTCCGTTTATTGCATGATTTCATTATAAACAGGCTTTACCTTATTAGAAAAGAAATTTGCTGGAAAGTGCCTTTTTAAAAAATCTATATAGTTGTATTTGGTTGTAATTTGATTTTTTTTCCGTATTACAGTTTATGAAATTTTTGTAATTACTTTATCATCTAAAGATGATAAATGAAAATTTAAAATAGTAAAAGCATAATTAATCTTTAATTGAATTCTTCAATTAATTTTAAATGAAAAATTTTAAAGTGTGAGCCTAATTAAAAATTCAAAATCTGAACCTGTGTCTGTATACAACGTTCCAACAAGAGTCAGGCCTGGTAACTTGCACAGTATCTGCCCGACCCCCCCCTCCCCTCTGTACGATACAAATACAAATTTCAGGTTCATTATTTCAACATTATTACAGGCCCGGCCGACGCCAGACAGGGCAGCTAGCAAATAAATAAAAATGGAGGAAAATGAGGATCTGGCGATGTCAATGCAGGAGACATTATAGAATGAATGACTACTGGCAAATTAATTGAATTAATTAACAACGATATTTCTGAAAAGGTTCACAGGGAGAAGTAACAAAGGAAAAGAATAGAAGGATGGCAGGAAAACCTCATCCCGCATTCGAGTGGATACAAGACGATCGAGGTAGCACTGCAGTTCATTAGTGAGCAGAAAGAAGCGATGCCAGTTGATATTATCTGCTAGCCTAAATGAAGGGATATTGCATCGCAGAAGAAGGCTAACAGTGGAAAACAGTCTAATATCAAGGACTTTTTCAAAAACTAAAACAATTAAATTTTGACTATTTCTTTCTTATACATAACGTTTCAAGTTTGTGCAATCATTTATTAATAAACAGTAAAATAAGATTTATTCATTTTTATAAATTAGACACTGTGTTTTACATTAATATTTTTCTTTTAACTATATTCATTAAACTGTACTTACTATATATGTATGAAATGTATCTTAAAATGAGTAATATGTGTTTTTAATATCATGGCGGTGTTGCGAGGCAGGAACTAAATAATAATTATAGAACTTCGGCCAATCCAGCTCTCTTGTTTGATGATTGTTTGTTAGGTCGGATAGAATTACTGTACATAAAAATAATGTAAGTATATATTTACATAAATTTTATAAAATTTTTAGAAACTATCAGGACATTTCATTTTATTATAACTTATACAAAGAAAGATGAGAAGTTACTTATTTTTTTACTTTTGTAATTGAATTCATTCTGCAATGATTTGATCCCCACACCCTTTCTCCCCCAACAACAGGGTCGGCGAACCTATTGCACGCGTGCCGTAGCTGGCACGCGAGAGGATATTTTTGGCACGCCGTTAGTCGAAGTTTCAAATCAATATTCACTCACATTCCCCCAAACTCTGCACCTCATTATTATTTTTTTTCATAATACACATGCTTATCTGAAGATAGCTTTATTCTTTTATAAGTATTAGTGCACTTGTCATACCACAGAACTACTCACAGAGAAATACAACCCCCCCCCCCCACACACACACACAAATACACACTTTGTCGAATTCGTTCTGCTGACGCCGGTAAGTCGCATAGAGAGAAAGCGAGAAATCTAATAAATATACAGTCGAGGATCTATAATCCGCGGACCCATAATCCGCAATTTCCCATAATCCGCGTTACTTTACGAATGTAAACAATGAAATAAACAGTTAAAAAAAATTACAAATCCGTGATCCAAAAATGATTTTTTTTAACAAATAATAAAAAATGTAATAAAAATCATAATAAAACATGTATTTTTTTTATTTACTCTTTTATTTTATTGACAGTAAAAAACTAAACTGTATTACGGAACGTTCGAATTGACAACTGTTCATTCGTAGCTATTTCAGTTTGTGCAAGTTCAGGAGAGTAATAGTAAACACAGCACCAGCTGAGAACTAAATATTATACCGTAAAATACCGTTAATCCGCCCCCCCCCAAACGTGACGAAAAATCGTACAATAGTTAGAGGGGGGGCGCTTACACGGGATTTTTCCGCGATCGGTCAACAAAATTTGACAGCAAACAGGAATGAATCATGATGAAATGAAATGAATGAATCGTTGAATGAATCGTGAATTTTGATACTTGAAATTTTTTTTTTTTTTTTTTTTTTTTTTTAAACGTAAAATCTGTCGAAAAATCGCAGAAAAAAGGAGAAATTTGTAAAAAAAAGCCAAAACAAGCAAGAAATCAATTAAAAAATCTCGAAAAAATGCACATTTCATCAAAGATTCATGATTCATTCATTTCAGGTTTTGAAACAAACAACACTCGACTCTTATTTTTGTTAAACAAAATATTTCTTAAATAATATTCATAGTGCTATTTCATTATAGTATACTGAAGTAATTACCATTTATTTTACTTTGTGTTGGTTATTTTTTGTGCATAATTTGTTCTCATTTTTTTATGCTTTCTTCCATAAAATATTCCTTAAAAATAAATCTCATTATTATGTAATTATTGTTCTTTGAATACATATATATATCATTTAAAAAAAATAAAATAACTTTAAAAATGCATTTTTTTAGATTATTTATTAAATTAATTACTAGATTTCATATTTATCTTATCCATATTATACTGATTATAGAATTAAAATGCTGTCTAAGAATGATAAAATGACGCATAATCCATTATACTCTATAATCCGCACAACCTTTGGCCTCAACTTGTGCGGATTATAGATCTTTGACTGTATATATTTTTTGTTTTAATATTTCTGAAACTTCTGCATCGTTTAGCGCATTTTGGTCTACACATGGGGCTTTTTTAAATTGATGATGTAATTTTCTAATTAATTAATCAGTTAAACTAATAAAATATGATTTTTCTGACAAAAAAAATAATAATAATTATCACTATGAACTACAACCAAGGGTGCAGAAATTTGTATAGCACTTATAAATTCCCTTACTGAAAATGAAATAAATACGTCTAAAAGGATTTCTGTTACAACTGATGGGGCCCCCAATATGGTGGATAAAATGAATGATTTTTTTTCAGTTTATTTCAAACCCACATTGGAAACATTATTGTTGGATTTCACAGCATCATACATCAGCAAGTCCTGTGTGCAAAGTCTGATTTCGAATCTCTTGATAATATTATGGCCATAGTTACAAAAATAGTTAATTTCATATAGTCACAGGCTTTAAATAAACGAAAATTGGAGACTTTATTAGATGAAATAAACTCAGTGTACAGTGGATTATTGGTGTATAACAATGTTCATTGGTTAGATCGCGGCAAAGTGCTACAAATTTTTTTCACCTGTTTGGAAGAAAACCGACTTTTTTTACATGAAGAAAGTAAAATTGAGAAATATACGCAATTGACGGATGGTAAATAGCTTGCAAAATTAATGCATTTTACAGATTTATCCCAGCATTTAAATGACTTAAATTTAAAGCTTCAATGTAAAAATTGGACTGTTATTGTTATGATAGATTTGAGATTCAAACTTTTGAAGTGAAATTGTAAATATTTAGAAAAGACATTGTTTCCAAAAACTAAGTATTTCCCAAACTTAAAAAAGATGGCTGATGAATTTCATTTACATGAAGAAATAGATGAAGAAAGTCTCACTAAAAAGATTATTTCTGTCTTAGATGGATTAGTCGAAGAGTTCTTATCAAGATTTGGGGAATTCAAAAGTCTTTCATAAACATTTAAATTTATTATTATCTATCCAGATGAGACTCCTTTTGATAAGTTGAACTTGATTGTTTTTCAGTGACTGGAAATTTCAGAAATGAAATAGAACTTATCGATTTCCAGTCCAGCTTAGCATGGACTCAAAAAGTTGTCAAATTAAGAGACGATTTAGAGATGATCGAAAAAGACATACTATCACGCATCATAAATAAAAATGCTGATAGTAAAATTGTATTCACTTGAAATTCAATTCCAGACAACTACTGTTGTTTAAAGAAGTTAGCGTTTGCCATACTGATTATCTTTCCGTCTACTTATGCTTGCGAATTATTATTTTCAGAGATGAACAATATTAAAAATTGAAAACGAATCATTTTGTCAGATGACTCCAGTTCATCATGCATTTTATTAAAAATAACCCATTATGAGCCCGATATCAATCATTTAGCATCCAAGATGCAATATCAGAAATCACATTAATTTGTTTAATTACTTTACTCTTTCTTTATTAAAATAACTTAACCGTCACTCACTTAAAGCACAATTCTACATAAAACGCCAAAATATTAAAGTTTCAACCAAAGTGATAAGAATAACATTGCAAAAAATCCTAATAAATTTTGACGTCTGTCACTTTAGGCTTTGAATTTACCTCTTTTATACAAATGATAATTGCAAATCGATAGAAAGAAACAAACATTTGTGATTATTAGTTAAATGAGAGTGATAACGAACTCAATGAAGAGGAAATTAACACTAAAATGCCAAGTCGCTGTGTCTTTACGTACTTTAAAAAAATTTACTTTTTTTTAAATAAAAGGTTTTGCTATACAGCAGTTTCATATGACGTCATAAATTGACCAGTATAGGTCAAACAACGGTTGAATGGCAGTTGTGATTGGTAGCTGAGAAGAGCAGGGGGTAACTGGACAGTAAAACTACTATCATCCTTTAAATGCCAAAATCAATGCCATGTATTACCAAACTTTAACAATCATTTGGTAAGTTGTTTCGATTCAAGTTTAATATTTTTTTATTATTACTGTATTTATTTCTCATACATCATCTTATTTCTGTGACTATATAATTAATTAATCTTACCATGTGACAAGATGTTTTGATTAGACTTTTCACTGTGATACATTATTCAATTTAAATGTGCATGTTGGTAATAACTTCATGTATGTTATCCATATTTAAAATAATCTAATAATAGTAAAAATAAATGATTTTGATCCATTATCATTTTTTGGAGGGAATTGCTTGGGGGAGGGAGTGTTGTTGGCACGCCATAGTCATTTGAAATTTATTTTGAAAAAAATTGGCGCGCGGATATGAAAAGGTTCGCCAACCCTGTCCTTCAACATATCTAAATCTTTGAATGGAAAAGAAATATATAAAAAAGTAATTTGTAAGGGTTGAAAAAAGGATTCAAATGATTGATTTTATATTGTTAACTCTCAACTACATATTTAAAACAATTGAAATATTATTGTATTATTTGCTGTGTAAATAACATTAAATAATACAGAATGTTTTAGTAATAATTATTAATATTAGATTTAAAATAATCTGAAATCTAAACAATTTCTGACTAAACATATCTCATGTTAGAATTGCTTTGCCATTAAAATTATTTTTTCTTCTATAGATTTCTTGTTATGTATCATTGGTTTCTCTCTCTCTCTCTCTCTCTCTCTCTTTTTTAGTAAATCATGTGAAATTATAGAATTTTCTCCCTAAATTTCCTGTATTTTTTATATTTTTAGTGTGATGCTACAACATACTTGTTTCTAGAGCTTTCTCGAAATGCAGATTCTACAATTCCAAATATCCAGCAACCAATTGTCCGTGATTTATGCTATAAAAAATATCTAAAAAAAATAAGACCTCATCTTTTAATTTACACTGGTGAGAAACCACTTGTGTGTGAAATATACCAGAAAAATTTTTATAAAAAAAGGGACTTTACCAACAACCTGTTTACCAATGCTGGTTAGAAACCTTCTGTATGTGAGATATTCAACAACAATTTGTCTAAAATGGATGATTTAAGAGAGCAACTGCAAATTCACAGTTCTGAGAGACCATTTGCGTGTGAAATATGCAGTAAGAAATTTACTCAAAATAGTAGTTTAATAAGGCATCTGTTAATCCATACTAATGAGAAACCTTTTGTATGCGAAGTATGCAACAATAAATTTTTACAAAACAGTGATTTAACTAGACATTTGTTAATTCACACAGGTGAGAAAGCATTTGTGTGTGAAATATGCAGTAAAAATTTTTCTCAAAATAGTACTTTAATCAGGCATCTGTTAATCCATGCTAATGAGAAACCTTTTATATGTGAGATGTGTAACAAGAAATTCTCTGAAAAAAGTAAGTTACGTAGACATTTGTTATTTCATACTGGTGAGAAATCTTTTATGTGTGAAATATGCCACAAAAAATTCTATCAAAAGAGTGATTTAAACAAGCATATGTTAGTTCATAGTGGTGAAAAACCTTTTACATGTGAGATATGTAACAAAAAGTTCTCACAAAAGAATAGTTTAAATAAACATCTGTTAATTCATACTGGTGAGAAATCTTTTGTATGTGAAATTTGTAACAAGAAATTCTATTGTATGAGCCATTTAAGACAGCATGTGTTAATTCATACTGGTGAGAAGCCTTTTATATGTGAGATATGTAACAAGAAATTCACTCAAATGAGCCACTTAAAGAAACATCTGTTAATTCATACTGGTACGAAATCTTTTTTATGTAAGACATGCAACAAGAAATTCTTACGTAAGAGCCATTTAACACAGCATCTGTTAATTCATACTGCAGAGAAACCTTTTGCATGTGAGATATGCAACAAAAAATTCTTTCAAAAGAGTAAGTTAAGCAGGCACCTGTTAATTCATGCTGGTGATAAAACTTTGGGCGTGATGAAATACAAAGCGTGCACCAAGCGTGAGGCAGACTAGTCTCTCTGAGCATAGGCATAAGCAGTGGTGTTTTCTAGCCTATATATTACCATCATATGTATCAAAGGTTTTAAGAAAAGCAAAAATAAGAGGAATTTTTTTTATATTTTAGAGTAAATATACGGAGTACATTTCATATGATTACTGTTAAATAAGAATTGAACTGTGTCATATCTTTATTATGTAACATGGATTAAATAATTCCACAGGACATATTAACTAAAGCAATGATTTCTTTTCAGTTTTTTTTTTTTTTTTTTTTTTTGCAAAAGAAAAAGAAATAGATGATATAGTTATCAACAAAATATCACAATTCGTAGAAATCATATTTTTAAAACTAACCAATTTTAAATAATAAGTAAATCATCTCAAAACTCTCCAGAATTATTTTAAAAAAAAGGAAATTACTTTATACTAAACAATGTTTTAAAGAAAAGTTTGAAGAGAAATTAATTATACCACTTACTTAAAAAATCTTAATTTATTGTTTTTAAATATTTTATTTTACTTCATTGATCATTTCAATTTAATAGTTTTCAACGGATATAGCCGTAAAAATGTCTCTCTACTTTTTTCATGTAGCTGCTGCTGACATAATTACATTTATTCATGTTATTGTTATTTTCATTTTCACGCTGATCCCACAAAAATTATTGAATATACATCACCAAACTGCAACGTTTATAGAGAAATGAATTTCAAACACATCAAAGCAGATAAATTTTTAATTGCAAAATTAATTCAAGTACCATTTAACACCTTCGCGATATGACACTTTTACGAAATTTTTAATGTTTTGTTACTGGCTTTTAAAAACAGAAATTTGTGCCTCAATAAATCGAGAAAACGCTCTGATTAAATAAGGAAAATTTTGCAGTAAATTTTTACTGGTGGGGATGAACAAGGATTCTTAAGCACTTTGCAGCACGTATACATGTCGCTCGTATAGGGGTTAATGTTGAAATGCATTAAGATAGTTAAGTTTTGTAGCTTCAAAAAGTATAGATAGCAAATTAACTATTCAATTCAGTAGAGTTCATGTGCATAAGGAATTTAAAAAAAATTAAACATTTTAATACCAGAAATTTTGTAAAGTAATGGTTGAAGATATTGATCGGTATATTTGAAGTTAAGAATGTTTTGAATAAAATAAGGCAAATAATACTTTTACAAAAATACTGGTACTGAAAATGTCTAATTTTTTTCTATTCATTATGCGTACAAACCCTGTTTTCAGGCATGTACTTGACTTTGTGTAAAATGCCTAGCATTTTTTAATTTTTTTTGTAAAGTTTTTTTTTCAACCTTTTAATTAAAATTTCATTGTTTGAATGCAAATTTAATGAACAGTTTGAAATAGTGTTTTTATCTGCTGTTCTAAAGTTTTTGACTGTCCAAATAATAATATTTTTGGACTCTTTCCTATTCAAAATATATTTATACATGAATATAAGAAAACATAGAAAACTTTAAAATACTTAAATTATTACATTCGAAAAGCTTTTTATGATGAAAATTACATCAATTTAGAAGTTGTGTTGAAGTAAAATCCAAACTGGCTACATTCTGTAACAATCTTTATTTTATTTTTATATGCAACCGTTATGTTAGGGAACTATGTAATATAATATTTTTTTAAGCTTTTCAATTAAACAAAGTTTTTCAGAAAAAGTTGTTAAAAGGTGACGTTTTGAACTAATTTTCTGGACACGACAGCGCAAGAAAGGTAAAAAATGTCCATCCTGAGGCAATAATTATTTATAATTTAAAATATAATTATTTTATATGAAAATAAAAAGAAAACTTTGTCACAAACCACTACAATAATCATGCCCATCAGTATTCTGCTTTTATGTTTAAAGCTATGTCAAAAAATTACGCATTGTCTAAAGAATTTTTTTCTTTTTTGAGAACTGATTTAAAACGATGTTTCAAAAACCAAATTTCAAACGATTTTTTTACAGTATATAACAGAAAACTATCCTTCTAGACATTATAAAACTCTTTCACGCAGGGACATCTTTACTTTTTCTTTAAAGATTTCAATCAAGGAATTTATTACATCTATAAAAAATGCATGTTATTTCTGCCATTATTTTCTATTTTTTAAAATCATGTAAAAATTTTATGCATGATTATACTTTTGTAAATGCACATTATGGCTCAATAATACTTATCTTAAACTTATCTTCTTGGTTAGCTGGATATCTTCTTCATTTAACTGGGATGTAATGCAATTTTTATAACATTAATTTGCTTAATGATTTTCCAAAGGACGAATGAGATTTTGAAGTGTCAGTTTCATTCTTGAGTAAATGATCCTCTTGACGTCGCTCGAGACCAAGGATTTAAAAGGCCTATGCTGTATATTTTCTTATAAGGAACACCGTATACCCTCTGTTTCTCAAGAAAGCTATAGTATATATACTCTAGGGTATACCCACTGCCCTAAGCGTTACCCTCTTCTTTTTCTACGACTACACTACTGCTCAAGACCGTCATAAAAACCTTCAATATAACTAAAACCAATGTTGAATAAATTTACATATTTATCTAAGAATATTTTTAAACGAACCTAATGATAGAAGATTCATCCTTATTGCTAAAAAATATTTCTTCTCACTTTTATTTTCCACATTCGGTCATTTAATATAAAAAAAGAGTTTTTATTGTGCAGAAACTGGGAAATTTGTATGTAATATATATTATATTACTAAAGACTGTGAATAATTTTCATGTTAAAATGCTGATAATTAGTTATGTTGCCGGGTTTTTTTTTCTAACTTTTTTTTAACATTTCTTTGACGCAGTTAAAATATAAATTTCAAGTATTAAAACTTTAGAGCCAAAAAGTTCATTTTGTAGGTGTAAATAAGCATATGCAATATTAACTTTATAGGAAAATATTTTTATTTTCAAATTAATTATTTACTCCTAAATCTCATAAATTTTAAACGAAATTTATACTGGATCAATATCATTCATAACCTTTTATTTGTAGATATTTTAAAAATTATTGCTAAATGTATTTTTGATATTTACGTCGTTTTGGTATTTGGTACGCCACCGCAGCAGAAATTGCGATAATGTACCAATAAAGAGCAATCAGATTGTTCGCTCGCGCACGCAGTTATCGTCTGGTTGTCTTGTTGTTTACTGATTCTTGATACCATTTTTTAATGCTACGAAAATGCGTATTTGGGATTTACCAAAAACAGAACAAGATGCAATTTTATTTTTTCAGGAGCGATGATACAACAGTTGAACTCTATATTGGCCCATTTTCCACCGAAATCCGCTTGATTACTTTGTTTTTAAATAAAGTATTTTGAATTTTGAAAGTGTTTTGATTTTAAATAGTGTCTTCTTTTTGTTGCAAAAATTTTATGGGTAGATTTGCGGTACTTAAAAACCGCCAAATCTGTAGCTGCGGTGGCGTTAATACTTAAGTACCATATTTTTTTAATGATAATTTTTTTCTAATCCATTTAAATGATTAGAAAACCTGTGGGTTTTGATTTTGTTTTAAAAAATCCTTCTTCCCAGGCATGGTAGATGATTACTCTTCAAAATTTTAAGTATAATATTGATTTTTAAATGAAATTACTAATTGATTGGCAGTCGACACATTTTTATATGATATTTACTGCGGACTTTCTAGAGGGTGTTTTGTTTACCTTTTTTTTAAGCCTACCCTAAAATCCTGGAAGAAAAGCAGTCCTTACATTTGAATAACCAATTTGAACAGTTGCTTAATTTATGTCTTTAAAAAATAATAATATTCTAAAAAAATATTTTTTGAAATAGATAAAATTTTATTTACTTTTTAAAAGTTAAATGTACAAGAATGAAATTCGAATTCGATCCATCTATGTTTCGGTTGAGCTTTCAATAGTTTATTCGAATTCAGATTTTTTTGTGATTATTATAAATTAAAAGTGATGTTTTCTTATGTATGTTAGATGATAATTAAGTAAAAAGGAAGCTTTTGCAGTATATTTTTAATGCAAGTTTTAATATTTAATGCTTTTGGAAATTTATTAAAAATTTAAATTTCTGGGTTGAACTTAATTTTTAATATACCGTCAAACCTCATTAATATGAACTTCAGGGTGAATCAAAATTTTGGTAATTAATGTTATTAGTATCAATTCTTTGTATTCAGTTTTATAGGGAACTGTGAAAACAATTCATGTTAAAAGAAATTCATGTTAAGCGTGTTCATGTTAACGAGGTTTGACTGTATTACTCAATTTTGATTGGCTTACATCATGGCTACTGCTATTATATTAAATAAATCGACAATATCACTATAAATGTGTATTTATTGTTTGAAATATTCTTTGAAAATTCAAAAGTTTACCATTGTAACTAACATGTTTAAATATATTTCATGTTATTTCTTATTTTTTGCTATGAAATTATCTATTTGTAAGTCATGTATGCCAAGTAGAAGTTTTGTCTTCATAAATAAATGTTTTACATCATGATATTTTGTCCTCTTTATTTATTTAAATAGCTGCACATGTTGAATGTCAGAGTATTTCCATGTATTCAAATTCACCTTCAAAAGTTTTAGATACAAAATAAATTTTCTTTTAACTCAAATTATTGAAGTATTGATTTGACCTTTTTTCTAAGGTGAATTCTGTTAGTGACACCTTGCTTAAACATCACTGTGCTGTAGTAATTTAAAGTTCGTTTTGGTATGTTGCATGTTTGAGTTAACTTCCTAACAACCATTTTTTCATATCGCCCAGTGGCCAAAGTTGTTCGTAAGCCAATTAAAAATAATCGTGGTGTCACTTTATCAATAATAATATACATAGATGCATAAGGAAAACTAAAAACATTGTATTAAAAATTAAACGATGCAAACTATGCCAGAATTGACTGTACTTCAAAGTACATTTCTGATGGGAATGTTCCCTTCTTAATTTACGGTATTATTCAGCGACGAAAAGAAATGTATTCAGGAATATCTACTATCTCCACCTCAGAAAAAAGCCACTTACTGTCTTCGACAATAAAGACATAAAGTCTGACGATTTTGGGCTTTAATGATGAAACCTTCCTGTAATTTCTTTAAGAAAACAAAATTCAACTAAGTGTTAAGAGATGCTGCAGCAACACCTATTGCAAATTGACAGATATTTTAGGGAATCCTGAGTGAAGATTTCAGGATGACAATCACATCTCATCTTGCCATTTTATCTATAATTTTTAAATTTAGTCTCTTTCTCGCTTTTTTTCGATTACTTTTTACTCTTCGATCACCTAAAATTGTTCCTCAATTATAGAAACAAATTAGTAAATTTAACCATGCAATCTCGAAATAAATTTCACAAAATTCGTCAGTTAGTTGCAGGAAAATAAGCAGTATTTTGAGTCAAACTAAGCAGGATGAAATAAAAAATCTCTTGAAGAAGCAATCAAGAAAAAATGTCCTATTTTTATTTTTTGAATTTTGTTTGAAGATTGTTTTCATGAGGATACTCAGAACTAGGTTTAGAAAGTAAATGTATCCTCATGAAAAAAAGAATTTTAAGAAAATTGAAAAAGTAAAAAAAAAAAAAAAAAAAAAAAAAAAGACCCCAGCTATATTATAGAAACAAATCCCAAACTATAATTGTAAAAATAAACCTCCAGCTACACATTAAAAAAATATTCCTTGGAATTATAAAAAAAATGGCTTCTGATAAACTCATTGGCTTCAATTCAAACAAACAGAAAATAATGACATACATTTTCATTGGATCATCAATACAGTAGAACCCCGATCCATCGTTTTTTAAGGGGTACGGGAAAGAAAACGATGAATGCGAATTAACTTCAAAACATAAAACACAATTTTTATGCATTATTAATGCATGCAATGCATAAAGTATACTAATAAATACTAATTTATTGCTTAGTAAACTGTAAAATAAATAAATCGAAGTTAAGTTGATAATTATTTAAAAAAACAATTTTGTATAATTTTCCGTTCCTTTTTTTTAATGAAAAAACAATTTTTCAAGATATTCAACATTTTTCTGATCATTTTCTGTAATTTCATATGAATATGGAAGAGTTCATACAGTTTCAAAGTCGTAATTGCATGAGATAGATATGGAAATGGAGGCTCAGATTCATCGGCATGAGCGACATCCTTTGCTTCTTCGCCATTATTTTCATTTTTACTTTCTTCTATCTTCAATAGAAGAAAGTATTGTAATCGAAATTTTTTTCGACTTCCGGTTTTCGATTTCTTTACACGTTTTAGGGGTCGGAGATTCCAAAAAACATGTTTTTACAAAATGTCTGTATGTCTGTGTGTATGTCGCCATTCTACCATCAAAAAGTGTATGAAGTTATGCATAGAATTGAAACAAATTTTTTGTGAATGTTTTTGGCTGTGGCAAGCAGGTCCTCCTTCAGTTTTGAAATATTCCGCCGGAAGGGGGCGCTGCAATCGCGATTTTTGTGCCATTATCAATATTGTACCGACCAAATGTATATGAAGTTATGCATAGAATTTAACCAAATTTTTGGTGTAAGTGTATGACTATGGCTTGTTGGTCCTCCCTTGAATTTCAAAATAATCCGCCGGAAGGGGGCGCTGCAATCGCGATGTTTGTACCATTTTCAATATTGTACCGACTAAAAGTACATGAAGTTATGCATCGAATTGAACGAAACTTTTTGTGTAAGTGTATGGCTATGGCTAGTTGGATCGCCCTGAATCTGAAAAAAATCCGCCGGAAGGTGGCGCTGCGATCGCGATTTTTGTGCCATTTTCAATATTGTACCGACCAGAAGTACATGAAGTTACGCATCGAGTCGAACGAAACTTTTTGTGTATGAGTTTGACTATGGGTAGTTAGATCGCCCTGAATCTGAAAAAAATCCGCCGGAAGGGGGCGCTGCAATAGCGAATTTTATGCCATTTTCAATATTGCACCGCATAAAAGTGTATAAAGTTAGTTCTAGAACTGAACTAAATTTTTTGTATATGATTATTTTTTGGTAAGGCAAGTAGGTCCTCCCTGAATTAAAAAAAAAAATCTACTTATCATTCTATTGTCCATTCTATAGTGCAGAGACAGTAATTCGTTTTTACTCCGATTAATTGATTGAAGCAAAAATTTATTATGACATCAAAGTTGGTATGGTATTGAATTAAAATTATTAAAGCATTAAAATGAGTAACTATTTTTTTATATTAAAATGTACGTATGAGATAGAAGAAAGTTTTGGGATTGGCACATCCAACTAGTTTGCATTACCACGCATTTCCTCTATGTATAAAATACTACATGTTGCAACATCTTGATTAATGGAAACATAATCACAACCTCTGCAATATACAAATACTCTTCATCTGCATTATTGTCACTATCATTAATACAAACAAAATAAATAAGCTATCTTAGGATAAAAGAAGTAATTCCAGTTTTTATGTCATATGGATTCGTATAACTTTCAATTTCATTTTGGTGAGGAGAAAAAAAATTACAACGATGAATGCGGGAAAATGATTTTTGAAGAACGATGCTTGCGGGTTTCGTTAACATTATTGAAGTATAATTGTACAGGGACCGTAGAAATAAAACGATCAATGCGGGAAAACGATGGATGCGGGAACGATAGATCGGGGTTTCACTGCAATATTTATTTTTTTCATTTAAATCTAAAATAAATTAAATTTTGTTTAAAAAAAAGATTGTATGTATAAACAATCGATCGACTCAGAAATTTTAAAAAGAATATTAATTATAATATTAATACACATTTTAAAAAGAATTCATACATTAATTAAAAACAAACTTTAATTGCTAAGCTTTGAATGTTTTTTAATACAGGAAAAATTGAAAAAAGGCATTTTTTATAGGAGAATATAATTGAAACATTTCATAACTTAATGAGGGCTTTTATTTAATGTGCAATGTCAGTCTTTTGAAAATTAAAAAGAAATTTTACAGCCTAGTATCCCCTACAATGGGAAACAAGGGAGTGGCAGACTAAAATTCAGTTTTTTTTTGCCCAACTTATTTCTATGTAGGTGCACATATTTTCCTTATGCTGATGTTTAAATAAATGACAAAGCTATCGAGCATTGTCCATTGGCATGCAATTCACCAAATAACTTTAAGAGCATTCTTTTTCAAGATATGTTCTTTTTTTGGGGGGAGGAGTACTACTTATTATGTTGTCTTCTGCTCCATTTAAATATTAATCTTTAAAACTGATATACTTAAGATGCTACCTCAATCAGAAAAAAATATGCGTTTGCCAATGGTCAATCCAATGATCAAAATGGTTAATCCTATGAAAGAAACTTTTTAAGATAACTCATTTGCATAAAATGTTTTATATGTGTTTTTCTTTTCATTTAAATATGTTTTTTCGTTTCTTTTGGCATGGAATCGATTGACTTAGATCAATCTTTACATCTGCCGTTTTGAACTTTTTTGATTTTATTTTCAGATATTTTTAATTAAAACACTTCCACTTTCAGAACCGATTTCGAAAGGGCAAGCATCATTATAAAAAAAGCTACAGGTAAATTAAAACAAGTAAAAATATGGCCTTTTTACAAACCAGCTTTCAATAAAAAAAATAATTTAAAACAATTGAAATACAAACAAGACATCATTAGAAATTTCTTCCACAGGACTAGCAGCCATAGGTCAGCAGATCTTTTCACGTGATTGAAGTAGCCTCATAAAAGAAGCCTTACAGATGCAACTGGAAACACCTCATGGAGGCATCGATTTTCTAATGATTATAAGCAGAAATGGAATGGCGACAAACAAGTTATCGCCCTCTGTTCAGCAATCACACATAGATAGTGATGCCAGTTTACCACACAAATCTGAGCTCCAAATACCACTCATTTCTTAAAGTCTTTTCAAGATATTTTATTGTTATTATTATTATTATTGTAAATGTTTGTTACATGTTTTCTGCTCCATTTAAATATTAATCTTTAAAACTGATATACAGTCCACTCCTTCAAATCCGCAACTCTCTAAAATCCATGCATAATTTACAGATGTAAATAATAAAACATTCAGTTCAGATGTAGGGGAGAAATTTTATTTTTATATTTTTATATCTATTCCATACATATTTTAATTTGCAATTTTCGTTAATATTACTGAGTTCATGTGTTTTTATGAAAGAGAAATAAATTTATTTTGGGAAAAAATTAAGATATTGCTACTATCAGTGGTAATCACAATCTTTTTACCAAATATACTTATGTATTAACTAAACTTTTTTGCGCGCAACTCTGTTATCCCATCAACCGATTTCGTCAAATTATACAATTCGCCAAAATAATAGCCAAATTATACATATTGAAGTAATTTTTATTTTAAATAATTACAAAAAAAAAACAAATAATTAGTAGAGTATTCATAAAAATACAAATAAAAAGTCGAAATAAAAATCACTTAATGACGTTTTAAACATGTGTATCGTATTTAATGTCATTGAATTGACATTCACGATCATCCATTATTGGCACTTAATCTTATAATTTGGTGATAGTATTTTGATTGACAGGATAACAGAGTAGTACCCTTTTTTGATTATTAAGTCTAGCTAAACCTGAAATAAGTTTTTCTTATTTTATGATTTTGATATGAATTATTAATGTATCTTTATAAAGCAAATTTCATGTGAAAAATACATCTTATTTTTATAAAATATTTAATCATACATTATTGATTACTAACTTGACCTTTACTTTTAATATTTTAATCATGTTACAAATTATTTAAATTTCCATTATTTTAGTTTATTAGTTATTTTAACGTTTTATTATGCTGTAAGCCTTTAAATAGCTTCGATTTCATTGTTAGTTACATTTAAGCTTAGAAAATGTAAACAAAACAATGACCAGAAATCTGCAAAATTCTAAACTCTCCAAAACCTCTGGTACCAAGCTGCGTGGATTTGAGGGAATCTACAGTACTAAAGAGGCTACCTCAGTCAGGAAAAAATATCCGTTCGTCAATGGTCATAATGGTTAATTCGATTGAAGAAACTTTTTAAGATAACTCATTCGTATAAAATGTTTTATGTGTGTTTTTCTTTTCATTTAAATGTGTTATTTTGCATGGGATAACTTAAATCGTTCTTTACATCTACTGTTTCGAACTTTTCGATTTTATTTTTAGATATTTTTTAATTTAAACACTTTCACTTTTAGAAGCGGTTTCGAAATTAAAAGCACCAACACAAAAAAAAAAAAAAAAAAAAAAAAAAAAAAAAAACTACAAGTAAAATAAAACAAGTAAAAATATGAACTTTGCAAAACAGCTTTCAGTGAAATAAATAATTTAAAAATATTGAAATGCAAACGACATATCATTAAAAATTTTTTCCACAAGATTAGCATCCATTTGTCAGCAGATCTTTTCACGTGATTGAAGTAGCCTCATAGAAGAAGCCTTATAGATGCAACTGGAAACTTCCCTTGGAGACACCGTTTTTCTAATGATTATAAGCAGAACTGGGATGGCAACAAACAAGGTACCACCCTCTATTCAGCATCAAATAGTATATACAGATAGTGTTGCCAAGTACACCACACAAATCCGGGCTCCAAATACCACTCATTTCTTATAGTTTTTTTTTTCAATCTTTCATCATCAAAAATTCTGCTATTAAACAGGGTTGAGAAAATTACTTTAAAATACTGTGTCCAGTTTCAGTTCAGGAAAGCATAAAAACAAACAATCATTCCCCAATCTTTTCATCATGATATATTTACGGCTTTTTGTACAATTTTTTTAAAAGCAGTTCTTTAAAAACTGACCGATAACTTAATAACTATTTCAACAATTTATTCATTTAATTCGCAGTGACATCTAAATGAGATACTCAACAAACTTTCTCGAATATTTAAGGCTTATCATATTTTAAAAGGGTAGAATACAAAATTTAGCCAAATTCATTACCTTTTTTTCAGATGCAATTTGCATACATGCATAGACATTTGCTCATATTGTAACTTAAAACCAGGAAAGACTACGCTTAGCTAAATTAAAATTAATTTAAAGTTCAATTCAACAAAACAATACATTCTTGGCAGGTTAATATTATATATTGGTGCTAAATTCAGTGATATTATTTCCTTTGATGCCAATTATTCGTTTCAGCATAGGTAACATTAGAAGTCGATTCTCTTACCAATCTGGTGAAATGTTGTCAACTTTGCGACTTCGTTTACTGCCAAATATTCAACAACTTAATAATAATTTGAACCTTCTATTCCATTAAAACACAATGACCCACTTATCGAATTATCTCAACCATGTGACCTACATATCCAAATGGTCTTTTCGTACCTCAATATAGTAGGATACAAAATTTAACCAAGATTATTAGAGAAGTTTTATATATAAAATTTCTAAACACCCAAGATTTGGTCATATTCATGCTGAATAAGTATTGAATTAAATATTAATATATTTAAAAAACTTAGCTCATGATGTGTGGAAAGAATACATGATAATGAGCAAGGATGGGCATTTACTACAAAATCTTACCAGCCAAGGATTTATTTTATTAGACAGCAAAATGTAACATGCAGTTGGTTTAGAAGACTAAATAAAAATTTACTCATTATTCGCGAATAAAATGGTGCATTTCTTTACCCCTGATAATGAGATATATTTCATTTAAATGCTTGGGAAATTTTTTAAGAGGAAAATTTAACAAATAAGAAAGTTTTTTTACATACAAACATATTTTTTTGCACACTTTACGTAGTTTTCAAAAGTATTACTTCAATGAAGTCTTTCTTATTGCATAAGATATTTAGGTGCAATTTATCCTTTTGGGTCACAAGGATTTCATGTTTTACGGGAAAACAATTTTATAGTGAAACAAACAAAAAAAAAAATTACTACCAAAAAGTTTTTACATAAAGGTTTGCTGAAATCTAATGGCATTAAACATTATTAAACAGTTAATGACTTATTATCAAAAAGGCACTAAGCCACAGAAGAAGTGTAGTTTTTCATTTTATTCCAAAAAACAAAAGCATACAAGTGCTAATAGTAAATGCAAGGAGATATACACTGTTCATACTGAGTTTATGAAATAAAAATATAGATGTTCAGGAATTTTTCGTTTGATATGAGACAACTATTTTCTAAACTAATGATTGTCAGATAGTCTTTTGGAAGATAATTTACAAAGATAAGGTTTTTTTCTGAAAAATAATTCAAGCGGCAGGCTCTTTTATTTGTTACTTTTATCAAAAAATCCATTGGAACTTTCACAAACTAAATGATTTCATCTTGAATGCATCAAGAGATGGGTTCGTAGACTACTATTCTGAGAAAATCCTTTGGAACATATTTTACAAAAGAAATGTTTTTCTCCTGTATGCGTTAAAAGATGGGTTCTTATACCCTGTTCACACCACAAACTTAAGATATCTTAAGATCGCCGTGTTTGAAGTGGACCCTCCCGGAATTGGATGCCTGTTCACATTGAAAAATTTACCTAAGATATCTCAGCGAATGTCACTGTATCTCTGAACTGAACAAATGTAGCGTATGCGCATGCGCTTGAAATAAAGACGGCCACAACAGCCAATCAGTAAAAGCAAAGCTTTGTAGCCAATGAGAGTAGGTGGTTGTTCCTGTATCTAGCTCGAGCAAATTGAATCTCTCTGAGAGAGTTTGTGGAACTCTCTGATACCCTGTTCACACCACAAACTTAAGATATCTTAAGATCGCCGTGTTTGAAGTGGACCCTCCCGGAATTGGATGCCTGTTCACATTGAAAAATTTACCTAAGAATCTCAGCGAATGTCACTGTATCTCTGAACTGAACAAATGTAGCGTATGCGCATGCGCTTGAAATAAAGACAGCCACAACAGTCAATCAGTAAAAGCAAAGCTTTGTAGCCAATGAGAGTAGGTGGTTGTTCCTGTATCTAGCTCGAGCAAATTGAATCTCTCTGAGAGAGTTTGTGGAACTCTCTGAGAGAGTTCCAGGCCTGAGATATCTTAACTATCCGTAGTGTGAACATGGTATGAGACTAACATTCTGAGAAAATCCTTTGGAACATATTTCACAAACAAAGGGTTTTTCACCTGTATGTGTCAACAGATGGGTTCTTAAATTACTATTCTGGGAAAATCGTTTGGAACATATTTCACAAACAAAAGGATTTTTCCCACTATGTTTTAAGAAATGGTTTCTTAGATTACTTTTATCAGAAAATCCTTTTGAACATATTTCACAAACAAAGGGTTTTTTTCCTGTATGCTTCAAAAGATGAGTTTTTAAATGTTGATTATAAGAAAATCCTTTTGAACATATTTCACAAACAAAGGGTTTTTCTATTGCCGTATCACTATGAGTGAAGAGATGGGTACTTAGAATATTATAACGAGAAAATCCTTTAAAACATATTTCACAAATAAATGGTTTTTTTCCTCCATGTGTCAAAAGATGTTTTTTTTAGATTACTATTCAGAGAAAATCCTTTGGAACATAATTTACAAACAAAAGGTTTATCTCCTGTATGTGTCAAAAGATGTCTTGTTAGATTACTATTCAGGGAAAATCGTTTGAAACATATTTCACAAACAAAAGGTTTTTCCCCTGTATGTGTCAAGAGGTGTTTTGTTAAAGTGCTCTTATCATAAAATGCTTTGGAACATACTTCACAAACAAAGACTTTTGCACCTCTATGAATCGAGAGATGTCGTTTAAGGTCATATTTACGAGAAAAACCTTTGACACATATTTCACAAACAAAGGGCTTCTTTCCTGTATGAGTGAAAAGATTTTTTTTAGTTAGCTATTCTTAAAAAATGCTTTGGAACATTCTTTACAAATAAAAGATTTTTCTCCTGCATTAAGGGAGGAATGTTTTTCTTTATCACCATTCAGAGGATCCAAAAACTGTCCATTAGAGGAAGAAATTGCTTCTGTAATTGATGCCATTTTCCTAAGTGAAAAAGTTTAGTTTTGCATGATAACAGAAATTTTTTAAAAGTATCACTATGGAAAGATAGTAGCCATTTTCATCCAAGGAAATAACTTATGGAACTTCAGCAAAACAGCTTTATCTAACTTTGAATCTAACAACAAAAAGAAAAATAATAAAACAACACATTTTTTAATAAATAGCATTAATTTTTAATATCAGAATTCACAAGTTTCATTTCTTAAAAAAGTAGAAAAATCCATACATTAAACTATCACAATATACATTCTTAAGTACTACAGAACTTGAGTATTGCTTTATAGATATAGATTACATATGTACATGAACATGCAATATCGTAGACACTAACATATCTGGCCCTCTGAGATCCAGATTGATAAAAATGCAATTTTTTTTGCATGCTAGTAAATTTACTTTTGTTCTCCAATAAAATTCTACTTACTTGTTTAGCATATTCACAATCGATATCCAATTAAAATGTTTGCCTCTTTGCTGTCCGTATGTTCATCCTGAAGTCAATTTCACTTGCATTTCTTATAAGTTGTACAAATAGTTAAAAATATTGTGTAGTTATATCTTGATTTTTTTCAGAAATAAAATTATTCTTTCTTCATTAAAAAACATGAATTCAATAACCTTACCAAAAATTACAAATTAAAAAATGTATGGAATTGATATAAGACTAAAAAAGTCAAATTTTGCACCTACATCTGAACTGAATGTTTCATTCCTTACATCCGTAAATTATGTGCGGATTTTAGAGAGTTGTGGATTTTAGAAGTGCAGATTTGAGGGAGTCTACTGCATTACGTATTTTAGTTAATTTTTTCGCTATTACTTATATATTATTTAAGTTCTTAGTTGAAACTCTAAAAAAATGTCTGTTGGAAGGAATAGGAATAAAATTTGACTTTACAATGAGGAAATTGAAGTTATATAGTTATGTTAAGAACTGGCCTATTTTAATGCAGATTGAGAAGAAAATAGAAATTTAATTGATGCAAATATACAGTTAAAGCTGATGAATATGGGTATAATTTGGTAGTAATTATTTTTAAGTATTTAACAGTAAAATTTGGAAGATTTACTGTTTTGCTTGAAACCAATTTCTGTTGCTATAGATTGAGTACAGAGAAACAACTCTAGCATTGCTGAAGCTGTTGATGTATAGAAGAAATTCGAACAAGATCTAAATAAAAACAAAGTGGTTGCAAGAAATCTGCTGTTAATACATCTTTCAAATGTAGATACAATCAAGCTTTGACACCAACACATTTCTTAGCATGTCTGTTATCTTCAACATATCAGCCAGAAAAATTATCTACAGTAAAAATACAAAACAATCGAATTTGTGAAAGAAAATTACAAAGATATGTCTTTCATGGCTATTCTTTTAAAATTTATTGCTTGTTTAAAGCCATTTAATGGGACCTTATTTCAAGAAAAGGTAGTGAAAGAAATTAATACTTTATATAAGTGGAAGTCTTGCAGTTTTACAAGATTATGTTCTTCCAAGGAACTATTAATGGAGCAAATTATGACTGCAAAGGCTACATCTGCAGGTGTTGAAAGGATGTTTTAAAATTTAGAATTGGTACATAGCAAATTACAAAACCAATCAGCAGTGGAAAGAGCTTCCAAACTGGCTTTTCTATTCAAATCTCTCAATAAATAAATAATATTGTTGTTATTGTCTATTATGAGTGATTAACTTTCTGTAGTTTCACTTCTGAAATCTTTGATTTAAAATTTGTAAAGTAAATCATTATATTTGTCTGCCAAATCAGCTATGTTTCAGAAGTTTTCATAAAATATTTAAGTTTATCGCTTGTCTAACAAAGACATATACTTCATTTAAACATTTACGTTTCCAAAAACAGATATAGCAGCTCTCTCTATATAGAGCAGTTAAATTTATTTAAAACGAAGTTTTACTTTGTTTTAAAAGAAAAATCCAATTTAAATAAAAAAAAACCAATCTGATTTTTTAAAACCTGGCATATATTATGCAGAATGTGCTAATATTGAATGGCATGGGACTGCAAAAAATATTATCTTAAGCAGATTCTTTTCTTAATTAGCATAATTTTTATGGAGTATAAAGAGAGTCAGCGTATAACAGATACTTGGCTGAAATAGTTATATTGTAGTTTCTACCTTTTTAATGAAAACC
Organism: Maratus speculifer; assembly: GCA_964019185.1. Taxonomy (NCBI): domain Eukaryota; kingdom Metazoa; phylum Arthropoda; class Arachnida; order Araneae; family Salticidae; genus Maratus; species Maratus speculifer. Next base: position 18,429,977 of record CAXHSM010001376.1, on the reverse strand, counting down.
TGCTTAAAATAGAATGGTATTGTGCTACTTATAAATTCTATCTTAGCAGATTTCATTACATTTTGATAAACTGTCGTAATTATATTTTATGTTTTTTACAAATTTCGAGGGGGCTGCAGCCACATCAGCCCACCCCATGAATATGCCACTGAGGGGGATAAGGAGAACAAAGTAGATACATCTCTTTATGAGAAATTTTTACATTGAAAGTTATTCCCAAATCCAAACTGACTACTTTTATTATACTTATGCAAAGTCATTTTCATCCGTAAATTAAAAAAAAGCTTGCATTAATATTCGTAAAAATATAAATACTGATTTTGTTCAGATAAAGAAATTAAAGACTTCCCTGCTTTCTTATAAAGGTAAAGATTTATACAGAAAATGTCAAAGTTAAACTTTTTAAATGCAGTTTAAAAAATTAAATTTCATGGAATTTTTTTTATAAAGTCTTCCTTTTTATCTACAAATAGGAAACACTATTTAATCACATACAGTCTCTTACTGATCCATTGAAAAGTAAGGCATCATATAGTTTTTCAATAAGTGCTTTGGATTTGAGATTAAAACTAACATAATAAATGAATCAGAAATTACTTAATTTTGATTTTAGTGGAGTGTGGAATAGAAAGATTTGGGAGAATTATGAAAAAAATTAAAAGCATTTAATTTGAATTTCATTTTTTTAAAATGATCTTTACATTTTTTTTTTTTTTTTTTTTTTTGTTGGTGTTTAGAGGGAGCTCATGACCCCCAAGACCTCCCTTCCGAATCAGCCAGAGGTAGCAGAAGTATGTTTTCAGTCAATGTTTTAAATTTGTGCAATAAATTTGTTTTTCCAACAGCACTGGGTTGTTCAGCTAAGCGATATAATCAATAACAATATAATAGATTTCACTATAAATAAACACTATTCTTTGATTACTAATTCACATTTTTATGTTAAAAATTATCGAACGGATTAAGGTAAAGCAGGTCATGGTAATATACGCTAAATTTTATCATAATGGTAAAAGTTATACTATAATGATGTGTCTGTAGTAATAAAGATGTACATGTTTGTGTATGTGTGAATGCACATGCTATACTTTGGAAAGAAAATAAAACAGCTTGCACAGCTACGAGATTCAATAGGAATATACCTGTATACCTGAAGTCATTCATATCATAAACAAACTTTGTAAATTTTATCTTTTTATGGGAATTTTTCACATTTTGCGGCAATTTTTTCTAATTAGTAAAAAGGAATCCTATCTCAATATGTTACCCAATTCTAAAAATCATGTAAAAAGTTTTCTATATTGAGTTGAGAGACTTTAATCATATTCCTTTTATGAATGTTAAAAAAATGGTCACAAAACACAAAAATAACTTTTATTTTCAAAATAGGAATGCAGCCCCTTCCCCCCCCCCCCAGCTACTCAAATAGTCAAACTATCATTTTATACCTGCCTTACCTTTCAATTTTTTTGCTTCTTTTTCAGACTTTGATCGGTCAATTATCAACACAAGGGATATATGTACTAAGAAGACGAGTACCCTCTATGAGAGTCTTTCTAAGGGAACCTAACCCTAACCTTACGCAAGGAAATACAAGGTTTGAAGAAAACTCCAAACAATCAGATTAACAATCATAATTAGGTTTAAAACCAGCTCTTCCCGTCAATCTGCTTCGAGAGCAGAACCTCTCGACCACTAGTTAGGCTTTTGACTTTGAACTATAAAGCAAAATGACAAATTAAGTTCTACTCTCGTCAAGAACTTGCATTAATTCCTCACAGAATTGCAGAAATGCAAGCAAAAAAAGAATCTAAAAAAAAAAAAAAAAAAAATCTTCCATAAAAAAAAAAAAATCTCAAAATGGCATATCATCTTTTTTTGACATTCCAGTAAATATTTTATTTTTTAAAAAATTAAACAAGATAATTTTCTTAAAAAAAAGAAGGAAAAAGTGGGGATTTTTTTTTAAATTATAATTAAATTTTAAAACTTAGGCTCATAATTTTCTGAATTAAAGTAATTTTCTTAACAATTTGAACAAACTATAAATTTTTCTTTTGAAGATTCCAATTTTTTTTAATAGTTGCATTGTGGTCTGGACAAACAAGGGTGGGGGTACCCAGACATCCCCCTGGTTAATCACATGTCATCTTACCCTTAACTTATTTTAGTACTTTATTTTTCATATATATAGACATATATATTTATGGTGGATTAGATTTATATACATCATCTTCCATTCAGCACTACTTGATTATTCAATTGCCCAATTTTGCCAAATTGTACAACTTATTAAACAATATGCCAAATTATACAAATTAACATATTTTTTATTTACAATAATGAAAGAACAAATAAATTAATAAAACATTAATGATCATACAAATTATAAATCTCTTGATGATGTAACAAACATGTGCATTGTGTTTAACACCATGTAACAATGACATTTATGATTATCCATTAATGGCATTTAATCTTATAGTTTAACAATAGTTTTTTATATTTATGATAGTCGGGTAGTACCCTTCATTCTTATCACTAAGCGACACACAAACATTTAAAAAATCCTTTCTAATACTCTTCCCCCCCTACTAACGAAAAATGGCCCCAAAAGCAAAAAGGCTCACTCTACATAACTAAAGTTAAACTTACTCCTAAACATACATATTCACAAAAAAAAGCTGCAATATACATAAAAAGAAATTTCAGTGACACACACTTTCTTTGATGAAAGCACACAAAAACTCTCGATAACTACTCTGTGCCAACTATCACTTCACAAAATACACAACTAAACTCAGAACTCATGGCACAAACATGTTTAAAAAAATTCAACTATACAAAAGACAATAAACCAACCAATCTGATCAAAGTCATCATGATTCCAGATAAAGTCACAGTAGTTGTGAAAAGAATTTAAGTAACAATCTGGTAACAATAAAAACTCATTTAATCGCCTTGCCAAGTGTCTTGTTTTATTAGGATTCAATTGTAATTTCTTAAATTTATGAATTATATAAGTTTTGAATTTCAGTAAACTTTTCCTTGAAACTTCATCATGCAGTCAATTATTTTTTAAATATTTACTTTCAGCTGAAGTTCCATTTATGTGCATCACAAAGTTTTATAAAAAAAGTTAAAAACTTTTACTTCAAATAAATTTTTAATTGAAATCTTGCCGTTTTTAAATTGAAATTAAACTACTCAAGAACTAATAATAATGCTAGAATAAATTATTTTCTATAAAGAAAATCCTTTAACAGTGCTTTAACTAACTTATTGATAAATCTGCAAACATGAAAGATGCTATGAAATATATGAAATTTCGTGCAGTCATTATTATAATATAGCTAATAGTAGAGTTTTTAGTTGAAGAGTAAAGGAAGAATTTATCCTACTTTAGCATTAACTTATTTTAGTAAAAAGGTTGGATACAATAAATTTATGTAATAAAACTTACACGATATTACAGATAACAGGAGCGAGAAGACACCAACAAAAATCGCGAATTACATGATGATTCATTGAAAATGATTCATGAATTCCAAATATCTATTAATATTAATTAAAATGCTGCAACAGCGATATGACTTGTGCTTTTTTTAATCCCTGGTTGGAACACTGGTTATCAGATAGTCAATAAAAGAAACATGCTTTTCCAAAGAAACTAAGCTAAAAATTCCTGAGTTATATTAAAAAAAATCTGTTCAATTTTTAACCCAACAGTATATTTAAATGCTAGATCTACAAATTTTGACAAATGTTATTTATTTTCTTTCGTAATTAAACATTTGTTTATTAAAAGTTAGTTGAAGAATTCTATTTTAGGAGATTTATTGACTGAATCAATTTCCACGAATGAATTCTTTTACCGTGATTCATTCTCTGCATTGGCGTCTGTGATAAAATGAACAATGGAACAACAACCAGACATCAGAAAATCTTGGAGTACTGGACATGTCATTAACCAAATTACTCCAAGATTTTCTGATGTCTGGTTTCCATTCCTGTAATGTCACTCCCCCTCTCCTTTTCTCCTTGAACTGGACTCGTCCAGTGAGAAGTAACATATGATTGGTCTCCTCTGAGTGCGTGTGCCACTTTACTTTTACTGTTGCCTTGCGACATTTCATGGTCAGTTCGCCTAAGCAGCGAGCTCAGATGCACGGTTTATTTTATTTTAATTAATGATGTGACTTTCTTTTACGTTTTACACTTTTTTAGCACTGATGATGGGATTTTAGAAGTCCCAAAACTGCTGTATGCTTTTAACATCTTTTATTTTATAATATTTGTGCTCTTTAACGTTGTTTATTTATTTAGTTATATATAAGCACAAAGTACAATCCTCCCCCTTCTTATTTAATCTTATAGTTTGGCGATGATTTTATGGTCAACGGGATAACCAAGCAGTACCAAATATTCATTATAAAGATGAAATGTATTTTTTCTAAATTATTCAATGAAACATGCCTCTTAAAGAAGAATTACCTATTCATATCAAAATCATAAAAAAAGGGAAGTTTTATTTCAGGTTTAGTCAGACTTAAATAACCAAAAAAGCTTGATTAATACATAAATATGTTGGGTAAGAAGGTTGGCATTAACAGTGATATCAGCAATCTTGAATCTTTACAGAAATAAATTCAATCTTCATTTGTGAAAAAACATGTAGAATTCAGTAATACTAACAAAAATTACAAATTAAAATAGACATGGAATTGGTGCAAAACTAAAAAAAGTCAATTTTTGTCTCTATAGCTGAACTGAATATATTTCATCATTTACATCCATGAATTATTTGCATTTAGAAAGTTACAGATTTTGAGTACTGTACTCCAGAAATTAAAAAATTTATTGCAAGTGAAATATTTTCAGAAAAAAATTGTTCAGTAAATTTTAAAACTTTAAAAACAACTTGTTGAGAAAGGAATAGAATGCAATCTTTAACTGGTGAAGGATCTTAAATTTAAAAGAAAAATTGACATCACAACTTTCCCTTACACAGAAATTCACAAACAAAAAATTTGTTTTTCCAAACACTTGTATGTCAGTAAATTTTTTCAATAAGTTGTTAGTACATATGTTTATAATTATTCAAATTTATTTACAGCATGTGGTTTTTAGTGCTAAATAAATATATTTTACATTTCAATTTTTTTTTCATTAAAACAAAATTTTAAAACTTAACCATATTTTATACATGAGAAAATAATTTTAAATTCGCAATTTTGATATTAGCAGAGATTCCTGTGAACTTAACTCTCACAAATGCTAAGGAATTACTTTACATAAGTATATGAGGAAGGAGCTGGATTTCCAAAAATGATTACCAATCATATTCAAAACTGTAATTAAACACTATTAAGTAAAATAAAATTGTTAAAAATGGTAAATAATAAAGCACAGATGCAGTGTTGAATTGAGACATTTTCCTCCTTTATGGATTTCTGTTGTTCCATGAACATTATAGAGTTCCTAGAGGGAGGGGGGTGGGGGGATTTCACTTTTTGACCATTGAAAACTCCAAATCTCTAATTTTCCTAGAGAGGGGTATTTTATTGCTTGTGAGGGTAACGTGCCCCCCCCCCCCCCCAAATTCAACACTACACAGCTGTTGCATATGCATCATATTGGTGCGATTGCAACAAAATGGCAGTTTTATCTCTCATACAATAACCTGGTTATTTTGTTTCAACAATTTATTTTTAAAAGAAACAACAGTTAAAGCAATAAAAAAACAGTTATAAATAATATTTTTTTTTAGTTTTATATTAATTCCATATATATTTTAATTTGTGATTTTTGTTAATATTACTGAATTTATTTTTTCATGATGGAAGAATAAAATTATTTCTGAAAAAATTCAAGATATTGCTGATAACATTGATGATCACAATCTTCTAACCAAATACATTTATGTATCAATCATTTTTTTTTTTCGGTTAAGTCTGGCGAAACCTGAAATAAAACTTCCTTATTTTATGATTTTGATGTGAATTAGCAATGTACTTTTATGAGTAAAGTTTCATTGAATAATTTAGAAAAATACATTTCATCTTTATAATGAATATTTATTTATACATTAGTGATTATTAACTTTACTTTTGCTTTTAATATTTCAAACATTTTTAAAATTATCTAAATTTTTATTATTTTTGTTTATTATAGTTTGTTAAGTTGTAAGCATTCATTACAGTTTCAATTGCATTTTTTACATTCCATTACTGTTTTAAAAAATGTAAACAAAGCAATGACCAGAAATCCACAAAATTTTAAAATCTGCACAACCTCTGGCCCCAAGCTGTGCATATTTGAGAGAGTCGACTGTATTAACACTTATAGCAACCAAACTTTCTCTTTGATTTTAAAATATTTTTTTCAGAAAATAAGGAAATTATGTTTAGAATCATAAAAATAAAAATTCTATTAATTAAAAAAGTTTTTTTAAACAATAACCCAAAGCACAGTTTTTATAGTGTAAATTTTACTTTTAAAGAAATAATCTTTTTTATGTAAAAGAAAGTACCAGTAATAAATATTATATATAAAACTTAATTTTTTAGCATCTTTAACTACTAAAATATTAAAGTATTTGATCTGATAGTTACTATTCTGCAAACTAAATATTCAATTTACTTGTGCCGAATATTTTAAATGATTATGAGCGTCATCAAAAATGCAAGTTACAATACATAAAATTTTGTGTCATCGTACGACCGAATCATAAGTTATAGAATTTTCAGTAGAATAATAACTAAAGAAACATACCTTACCATTTTTTTAGAAATGAAAATGCGTTAGTAAACAGATTTAAAAAAAAATAGCTACTGTTACCATCAGTATAAATCCATTTCGTACGTTATTATAAAAGTAGAGAGACGCCAACACAATGAATGAATCACAAAGAATGAATTTGATAGTGAATGTTAAAACAATGAAAAAAATCTACTGTAACAGAAAGGCTCAACAAATTTTCAATTAACAAACAAAAAAAAAACATTTATTTTTAGGAAAGGAATGTAAAACATTAGACAAAATTCGCGATTCTAGCAAGTAAATATATGAGTGAATTTTTAATGAATCATGATGTAAAAAATATACGATTCATTCTTTCATTGGCGTCTTACGTCTTGTCTTCTTTGTAAAATCTGATAACTTTTAAAACATCAATTTATTGATTCTGATCCCAGACAGTTTACTAAAATTTAGTCAATACTAATATACAGTAGAGGACCTATTATCCGGAATTCCGAAATCCGGAAATGAAGACGATTGAGAACGAAGTGACTCATGACGAAATGAATGATTCATAAATCTTTGATCAAATGGGCGTTTTTTCGAGATTTTTTAAGATTTCATGCTTTTTTGGCTTTTCTTTTACAAAATTCACCTTTTTTCTGCGTTTTTTCGACAGAATTATCGTTTAAAAAAAACGCACATTTTTTAAAGCATTGTTTCAAGTATCAAAATTCATGAGTCATTCAAAGATTCATGATTCATTCATTTCATCATGATTCATGCCCATAAAAAACGCAAATTTTTTCAAATATAGCGAAAAAACTCTGCAAATTCGTCAAATATCGCGATAAAACCCTGCAAATTTCGTCAAATATCACGATAAAACCCTGCAAATTTCGTCAAATATCGCGAAAAAATCCTGCAAATATCTCGCAAAAAATGGAAATTTTGTGAAACGATCGCGGAAAAATCCCGTGTAAGCGCCCCCTCCTATTATTTTACGATTTTTCGTCACCTTTGGGGGGGTGGATTAACCGTATTTTACGATTATATATATACAAAGCCAGTTAGCAAAACGTCCGGATTTTGAAGAGCTCTGAATTTTGGATATCCGGATTTGACACTTTCTACTATAGTACAAGAGTCAAAATTGCAGCTTAGTGTTTTTTCCACAGACTTCTCATACAACACACTTTTCATTCATATTCTAGATAACAGTGCTATATTCCGTGTTTTTTTTTAGAGGGGGGAGGGGAGTGTCGAGTTTCTAACGGACCCGAAATCCGGAAAGCCCTCGGTCCCGACGATTCCGGATTATAGGTCCTCTACTGTAGTTTCTTTGGTTAATCTTCTACCAAAAGCCCTACGATTGACAGATTTGATAAGATGACTACAGGAAATTTCTTGTATCCCAACTTTCATTTTTGCTGATTATTTAGTAATGTTTTTTGCATTTCATTTGATAATAATCAGATAATTTCGTTATTTTACTATTTATTTGTAAGTACAGTTGAACCTCGAAAATCTGGACCTCCAAATACCGGAAATCTCTAAAATCCGGACATTTTTCCGATTTCAGTTTTATTAATTTTTAAAATAAGATATAGCTGTAATTTTCATCAACTGCAGTTAAATTCTGATAACTATACTAAAAATATATATATAGATATATTCTGGTTTATATTGTAATGACTTGCCGTTAATTAAACTCTTTATTATTACAAAAATTAAAAGCGTACAACAAAATTTACAGTAATGAATCATGATGAAATGAATGAATTGTTGAATTAATCATGAATTTTTATACTTGAAAAAATTTGGGTTTAATAAAAACGTAAATTCTGTCGAAAAAATTCAGAAAAAACGGAGAAATTTGTAAAAAAAAGAAAACCAAAACAAGCATGAAATCAATTAAAAAATCTTGAAAAAAACGCACATTTCATCAAAGATTCATGATTCATTCATTTCATAATGATTCGTCCCACTCTCAATCGCCTTTGACAATCGGGAGGGAGGGCGTTTTCTCAGGATTTTTTTTTAAATTTCAAATTCTTTATATAGTGGGGAGGGGGCGTTTAATTGGGAAGAGCGGATTAATGGGATTTTACGGTATTATATAGCCATAAGAAAAGATTTTTTAATAAACCTCCAAAATTCGGAAAAATCGAAAATCCGGAAACGCTGCGGTCCCGACGGTTCCGGATTTTCGAGGTTCAACTGTAACTAAATTAATATTATTTGAATTTCAAATTAAAAATAGGAAATTCATTTGAATTTTTTTTATATAACGTTTATTTTTCTAAATAATTGTGTTGTTCATAGGCTGCATTTGATTGTATTCTGTTCAATTGAAAGTATAAATCTTTTTTAAACAGGGGTTTGCATAATCAAAGACATTTAAAGTTCAACAAAATATACATAAACGAATGCATATGGGAGTGTGAGTGGAATGGAACAGTATTACATTAAAAAGGGCTAGCCCAATCTTATGTTGAACAAAGTTGCAGATCTGTGTAGGATTGCTATTGTGTAAAGAAAAAAATTATTTCAAGCATCAAAAATAAATTTGTTTCATATGCAATTTAGTCTTGCTGAATACTAATTACTTCTTTATGTCATAGTTCCCTTATTTATAACCAGAGGCGGATTACCCATTAGGCTGAAGCCTAGGGGCCCCAGTGCTATTTGCTTGCTATTAAGATTTTCCTAATATGAAGAACAAAAAGTATTTTTTTACACATTGGGCGGGCTAATATTTCATATGAAAAACAAGTGATGCGCAAAATTCTTTGTCATAATCAATTATAAATATAAAATTTTGGAAGTTTTAACACATAGATTATAAAACAGACTGTACTCCTTTTTTAATTTCTTCTAATTTCTATTTAAAAAATTTTCAGTTATAGATTTACACAGCAATCAGGACACGATTTTGTAAGTAACTTTATGAATAATATCTTTTAAAGAAGCTTTTAAGTATTAGTCAAGCATTTTGTTCGTTTTTGTCACTTAATTTTTAGCTTTATATCTGATCATTAGCCAAACTCCCCTCCACTGCCTTACACAATTAAAATCATCCTTGCTTTTATAAGAGTTAGGAAGGATATCCTAAACATCATTTGATTACTTTATTAAAAATACCAATTATAGGCATTAGTTTTAGATCCTTTTTAAAAAAATCTCAAAAATAATTTTATATATCATATAATACAATTGTTAATATCACAACAAAAGTTTATATAATCCAAAATTTTAAAAACTGATAACGTTTTCATCCTATCTAGGACATCTTCAGTCAGCATACGTGGAAATCATTTTCTCTCGAGCTTTATATACCGTTCAAATCCCCAGGTTTTCCCTCTTTCTCTCTGTTTTCCCCTTCTTTTTCGCCAAGCATCTTAACCCATCTGGGGTCAATGGCTGCATGTACCATATCGTTACATGGTTTTTCTTTTGAGGCAAGAATTTCGAGTGTTTCCCTGATTAATGTATTGTGTAGGTTGTCGCAATTAGCTATTTTTTGTATATGTACAGATTCTATTTTTACAGGTATCTTATGGTGACTTCTTGACAATGCTGTATTTAATTTATCATATTTTAAATCTCTTAAGTGCTCTCTCTCTCTCTCAGCTATTTTTCTTTTCGTCATTCCTATGTATTCTACTTTTTCGTTATTTTCATTTATGCATTTATTTTATAAACTCCTGCCGTTTGGGTTTCTTCATGTTTTTCAATTTCATTTCTTATTTTCTTGAATAGGGATGGATGGGGGGTTATTGGAATATGTTTATCTAATTTTCTAAATTCTCTTTTTATCTTTAACACTATTCCATTCATATATGGAATGGGGGGAGTGTATCTGATATTTTTTTGCGCGGGTTGAATTCGGTCAATTCTTTCAGTAGCTTTTTGGATAAGTTTGTTAATCGTTTTCTTGGGATGTCCAGCATTTAAACCAATTTTTTCAATTATTTTAAATTCTTCTTCTAAGGATTTTTTTGTTGAACATACATATAGCGCTCGATTTATATATGAGTGGAGGGCTGCTAATCTATATGGTAAGGGAGTGTTATCTTTATAAGAAACTAAATAATCAAGAAGAAAAAAAATAGCTGAGAGAGAGAGAGCACTTAAGATATTTAAAATATGATAAATTAAATACAGCATTGTCAAGAAGTCACCATAAGATACCTGTAAAAATAGAATCTGTACATATACAAAAAATAGCTAATTACGACAACCTACACAATACATTAATCAGGGAAACACTCGAAATTCTTACCTCAAAAGAAAAACCATGTAACAATATGGTACAAGCAGCCATTGACCCCAGATGGGTTAAGATGCTTGGCGAAAAAGAAGGGAAAAACAGAGAGAAAGAGGGAAAACCTGGGGATTTGAACGGTATATAAAGCTAGAGAAAATGATTTCCACGTACGCTGACTGAAGATGTCCTAGATAGGATGAAAACGTTATCAGTTTTTAAAATTTTGGATTATATAAATTTTTATTGTGATATTGACAATTGTATTATATGATATATAAAATTATTTTCGAGATTTTTTTAAAAAGGATCTAAAACTAATGCCTATAATTCGTATTTTTAATAAAGTAAATTATATATGAAGGCATTATACTTGTGATTGTGGTTATCTACAATTTCCTTATTATCATTTGATTATTTTATGCATGAATTCTGTTCTTGTGCTAAAAGTTTATGAATGCTGCTAACGCCCACAAAATACAAAGAAGCTTTATATTTAGTAAACTCAGTTCAATGATTTGTGTGTTTTCAGATACTTATTTAGGGTTTTTATGGATCAGATTAAATCTAGAACACACGGAAAAGTCACAGAATTTGAAAATTCAAGCAAAAAGTCAGGGAATTTTTTCTTACTACTTTTTATCAGAATCTCAATAATTAAAGTTAAAGTGAAAAAAATTTGAATTAATTCTTCATTCAATCTAAAATTGTTATATAAATTTTTTATATAAACTATATAACAGTGGCATAATATGAAAAGTAATTAAAAATCAAGAATTCATATTGCACATTTTTTTAACACTTATCTAGATTAAAGTCAGCTGTTGTGGAGAGTTCTGCAACAAAAATAAGTGAAATTTTTATTATAAAAATATTATGTATAAAATATTATATATAAAATATTATATATTAAAAATGTTTTACAATAAAAAAAAGTAAACTTTAAAAATAGCAGGAAAACCTTGGAAAAGACAAGATATTTTTTTTACCAGAATTGTATTGTAATCCTGTTATTGTGTTTTACTGATAATACAGAAGAAAAAGTAATTCATGTCTATGGAGGAAGAAATTTTTGAAGTAAAACGGAATTCCTGAGGTGCTTGATGCTTTATATAGTTTGAAATTCAACATTGAAGCATATTATTGAAACAGATATGAAATTTAAGAGTTTGCGACTTAATTTAAATGTAGGGATAAAATTATTAGATCTTCATATCAATACATGCCAGAGAACTATTTCGTTTCAGGATTTTGAAATAGAAGAAATTTTGCAAATTAGCATAGCCTCATATAAAAAAAAATGGTTATAATACAATAAAACTGTAACAGTAAAATAATATATTTCAGTTAAACTTCCATAATGGACACCTCTATTTAACGGAAAGTTTTTCAATCTCCCACTGCCAAAACTTAAATTTTTGTTGGTTGACCTTTTACATTTCAAACAGCAGAGAGTAATTTTGGTAAAAAAGGGAGAGAAATTTTTTAATAAGAAAAAAAAAAGCAAAATGCTTCTAAATTTATCACACTCATTATTGTCAGAAATTTTGTGATCATGGATACATGTTGGGGGTGAGACGGGGAAAGTCCTACAATCTCCTATATTTATATGAGGTTACTCCCCCAATTCCACGATTTTATGCTTTTAAAAAGTGGCAAAATACAGCAATTAATTACACTTAAAAAAAAAAAAAAAAAAAAAAAAAAAAAAAAAAAAAAAAGATGATTTAAAGATGTTAAAACCTCATACAGAATTAAAAATGAAAGCATGGCATACATTGAAAAATTAATTACATGTATTCGCAAGCAAAAGCAAGCTTTTGTAACATATTTTTTGTAAGAATGTAATAAATAGTGGATAAAGAAGTGTACAATTTTATTTCAGTTTTATTGCTAGAAAAAATAGCTTTAATTTCTGATTAATTATAATAAAGGTTTTATGATATATAACAGCCAATTAATTAAACATTAAGTATTTCATAGCTATTTTTAAATTACTGAGGTTTTCTCCAAAATGGACACCTCATAATAGCAGGCAGTTTCCACGCTCTGAGGTTTCCATTATTTAGAGGTATTACTGTATAATGAAAATACTGGGAAAAACAAATTCACACTTTCTAACAATTTTTTAAAAATTTATATTCAGATTTTAGATAACTTCTTGATATAAATAAACAATTGCTTAATAGAATGCAAATATGTATGCAGTTTCTATACATGTGAAACCCGAGAAAGTTAAAAGTTGTAATCAAAATATACATTGAAACCTTCGATGATCCCATTTTCTGAAAAAAAGTATCCCATTCTCTGAAATATACCCAAGACGCATGGGGTTATGGTTTATGGGTATCTTTTATGTTTTAGCACAAAGCAAGTTTTTTCTTCAGTCATAAAATGTAGCAAGACATTCTTACACAGAATAATAAGAGACAGAAAAAAATATTATAGTAATTATGCACATTTAATCTTCAATATTAAAGCAAATTTGCATTTAAGGCTGTTCTCAAATCTCCTACTCAACAAGGCAAAACTTTCACACACACTTTCTGAATCACTTTTAAACATAAGATGTAAAATTAGTGAGCTTCAGTATTGAAGCAATGCAAGATCAAAAGCTATTTTCTGTTTGGAAAAAAAAAAATCTTATTTAGTAACAAACAATTTTCGCTACCTGACGACCATTTTTATTCCTTTTCCACTGTGTCACATCAGAAATTTTGATTCTAAAACGTGAACTTTGACAGTACTGTCTTAAAGATCTTCTGCTTACCAAAGTATGGATAACCCCGCTCAATAACATAGTTTCTGAATAAGAACATCTGATCATATCACAAATGTCCAAAAACAGGCGAATTCCTACATGTATCAGAAAATAGATTCTTCGGATTTGAGAAGAGCTTTAATATAAATATGAGACACTTGAGTAAAACTCATTGTTAAGCTATTTTTCTATTGAAAAAAGCTACATAAAATGTTTGTATGAAAATACATTAATTTTAAAGTTTTTCTTACTGTAAATTCATTCTGGAAAATCTTTACAGTCAAAGATTGGTAATCTACAATTTTCTATAATTCACATTACTTTATTAATGTAAACAATGAAATAAACAGTTATCCAAAAATGGTTTTTAAAACATGTGTGATCCAAAAATGGTTTTTAAAACAAGTAATAAAAAAGTTGAAAAAAAAAAATCATAATAAAACATTCATTTTTTGTTAATGTAACTCTTTATTTTACTAACAGTAAAAAATGGATTACTACTGCATTACGAAACATATGTAATTATTTTTATTTAATTGCACTTATATATAATTTTTTTAATAAAATAATTTAAAAAGGCATTTTTTTCAGATAGCATATCAAATTAATTATTAGATTTCATATTTGTATTTTCATATTATACTGATTAAAGAATTAAAATGCTGTCTAGGAATAATAAAATGACATATAATACGTAATACTCTATAATCCACAATATTCCATAATCTGCCCAACCATCGGCCACAGCATGTGTGGATTATAGAAATTTGACTGTATTTACACATCCAAAATATTAAGAATAGTTGTATTATTACATTGTATGGATTGATTCAGTAATTACATCTGCCTGATTATATCTTGCATACATCATAATAGAAACATACTTTCAATTGCAAAAAAGTACATCTTTTAGATATAGAATAAGCTGTCCTACTTCAAAAAAACCAGTTTTTTTTTTTTTAATTTTAACATGCAACAACTGTATTACTATTTTATTTAGTGTATAAGAATAAAAAGTTAAATGCCAGTTCAATATATTTCAAAAGAATCAGATTTAACAGAATTTCTAAGCAGAGATAAAATGATGAAAATAGAAATTAGCTGTAAAGAAGAAAGATTTAGTGCTTGTAATCTAAAATGCATCCAAATGCTTTATTAAATCTTAATGCATGCCTAAAGATGGCACTTGAACACCATCCTGAATTCTGGAATTGTGCCAGATTACTTCAGGAGTAAGATTGTTTTCATTGTTATGGGTCATTCCACGTCAGATCACCCAGACCATGGCACCCACCATCACCAATTTTGATAAAATTCAGTGAATTTGTAGAATTTCTAATGCTGATTCCAAACACATCAATTATATTGAAATTGATCAAACGGTTTGTGAGTTATGAGCTTTTAAATAGCTCCCAAGATGGCTGATTTGCCGCCATTTTGAATAGCACATGTGACTACAAAAAAGTCCATAACTTCTTTCAGGTTTAAGCTAGAGCTTTCAAATTTTTTTAGTTTTGTTCAGAATAAAGTAAACTTTCATTTAAACAAATTTTTGTGAACCTCATTTTATAAAAATACTGTCAAAAAATGATTTTTTGTCATTTTTTTAAGTAAAAAAAGAGGCAACTTCAATGGCTGATTTCCCCCAATGTACCCCCTTCAATTTTCATCTAATTGCATAAATAAGCAACTCAAAGTGTGTTTTGATGACTAATAAAAAAAACTTAATAGGCAGTTCACAGGTTTTTATTTAAAAAAATAAATTCAATTTTACTGACTTTCCCCAATAACAGAAAACGCAAGATAATGAGTTGACATTTCTTTTATTACTAGAAATATTTATACATCCAAAAGTTTGATAAGGTTTTATGTTACTTAAATATGTATGTTTAATGTGGCTAAAAAAGGGGAATCCCCCATAAAAAAGGGAATTAATAGGAATGCCAATAATGGATTTTTGCAAGACATAGAAGTACTTTCCTGACAAATTGAAATCTATAGCAGAGTTTCAATAAATTATAAGTAAAAAAGAAATGATAGAAAAAACTCTACAAGTAGGTACATTATATAACAAAATCATACTTGTATATAATAAAAAATGTGATAAAATTAAAACTCTTAAATAAAAAATACAGTAAGTAAAAGTTACACTAGTCTACATATCAGATGATTAAGAACCAATGCACCCCTTTAATGTATTTTTCTATGCTAATTGCACAACTGTTCTTAGTTTTCTTCTATCATGTATAGTTTGTTTGCGATTAACCAGAGGTGATTTCTAAGATTCATTGCCGAGAACAAGCATCATGTAATAGTCACAGATAATGTAAATGTATACTTGTGGATGCTTGCGAACTTATCTAACAACTTTTAGAATACAATCTGTTTGTATTCAGCATGAGATAGACAAATAGTTTAGCAGTGACTTCAAATGTACATTAATATTATTGGCACAAAAAACTGTGTATACAAAAATGCCTTGCTTTCTATGTGAACGGGACAATTCGGCAAAGCAAAATCATTGGATTTTCTGATTCATTTTTAAATCCATTTTTGCTCACAAACACATTCAATTGGCAGGTTCTATTTATATATATATATATATATATATATATAAGGCTTATTATATTAAAAAAATGATGTCAAAGTAGGCATTTTGAATTGAATTTAAGCAATAGTACTGGAAACGGGAAAAATGGTCATACTGAGAAAATAATTGTTGTAAATCAAGATCTAATTCATTGAACAAAAAATAAAAACACAGGCTGCAAGGCTGCCACAAGCGACTATTTTTTAATTCTAACTGGCACCGACCACTTTCTTAAAAATGAAATCCATAATAGATGCTTTGATAACATTTGCAAATAAAATATACTTCAAATTTTATATTAGAAAAATACTGGTGCCCACAGAATATAAAAATACAGTAGACTCCCTCAAATCCGCAAACCAGAAATCCGCAACTCTCTAAAATCCGCACATATTTTATGGATGTAAACAATGAAACTTTCATTTTGAATATTGGGGCAAAATTTGATTTTTTTAGTTTTGTATCAATTCAAAATATTTTTTAATTTGTAATTTTCTTAATAATATTCTATTCATGGTTTTTTCACGAAGTAAGAATAAATGTTTTTGGAAAAAATTCAAAATATTGCTGATATCACTGGTAATCACAGGCTTCTTACCAAATATATTTATGCATTAATCAAAATTTTTTGGTTATTAAGCTTGGCTAAACTTGAAAAAAAAATCTTTATTTTATGACTTTGATGTGAATTAATAAAGTACTTTTATGAGGCAAGTTGCACTGAATAATTTTGGAAAAATACATTTAATCTTTATAATGAATATTTAATCATATACTATAGATTATTAACTTGCTATTATTGACCTTTGCTATTAGTACTTTAATCATTTTAAAAATTATCTAAATTTTTAGTATTTTAGTTTATTACTTATTTTAATATTTTATTACATTGTAAGCATTCATTATAGTTCTGATTGCACTATAAATTACACTCAAATTAATGTATAAAAAATGTAAACAAAGCAATGACCAGAAATCTGCAAAATTCTAAAATCCGCACAACCTCTGGTCCCAAGCTGTGCGGATTTGAGGGAGTCTACTGTAGTTGTTTGTAGCAGCCCTGAGGTCGCTTATAAATCTCTGAAAAAAAAAATCAGATCAACAAGTATCATGTTTTCACTTTTAAAAATGAATCTGAAAATGTGTTAGAAAATTTTGAGTTGTTGAGGGTACAAAAATATTTCTTTATATACACTGCCTTAACATAATTGTGATAAAACCAGTTTTTACAGAAAAATTAAATTTAAAAAAGAACCAGATAAAATTGTTGAACTAGGTTTATATCTAAATTTTATTTAGTTTTTGGTTTTTGTTACTGAAACAAGTACAGTAAACTATCTCGAATTCGAAACCCTAAAATCCACAACTCTAAAAATTCTGCATATAATTTGCGGATGTAAATAATGAAACATTCAGTTCAGATATAGGGACAAAATTTGACTTTTATAATTTTATATCAATTCCATTTTATTTTAATTTGTAACTTTTGTTAATAGTACTAAATTCATGTTTTTTTTTTTTTTTTTTTTTTTTTTCCCACGAAGGAAAAGAAATATATTCTGAAAAAATTCAGATTTTTCTTATATATCATTGGTAAGCACAATCTTCTTATCAAATATATTTATGTATTAATCAAGCTTTTTTGGTTATTAAATCTAAATCTGGCTAAACCTGAAAAAAACTTCTTTATTTTATGATTTTGTTGAGAATTAGTAATGTATCTTTATGAGGTACATTAGTAACTATATATTGAATAATTTAGGAAAGATATATTTCATGTTTATAATGAATATTTAATCATATATTATTGATTAACTTGATCCTTACTTTTAATATTTTAATCACTTTGAAAATTATCTACATCTTTATTATTTTAATTTATTACTTATTTTAATATTTATTATATTGTAAAGCATTCATTTTAGTTTTGATTGCATTATTAATTGCATTCAAATTCCTGTTTAAAAAAAGGTAAACAAAGTAATGACCGGAAATCGGCAAAATTCTAAAATCCACAAAACTTCTGGTTCCAAGCTGTGTGGATTTGAAGGAGTCTACTGTATTTAACTTCAAAATTTACATCTGCCTTTTGGCAGGGATTTTTAAAAATATTAATTACCTTTACTTTAAATTGTTATTGATGTAGATATATTTTTAATAGCATGTGTTTATTGTGTATGTGATATGTTATTTTGTATTAATTTAAAGTACCGTAATTTTTATTTAAGAGTTGCAATTTTATTGTATTTTGAATAACAAAAGTATGATTTTGTCATAAAATTCAACTATTTGCAGAACTTTTTCCATCATTTCCTTTTTATTCATAATTTACTGAGACTGCAATAGATTTCAATTTGTCCGATTGCAAGAATCCATTATTGGTATTTCTATTTATTCCTATGGGATTCCCATTTTTTAGGCACATTAAATATATATATTTATGTAACATCAAACCTTATCAAACTTTTAGATGTAAATATGTATGATATTTCTGGTAATAAAAGAAATATCAATATTATCTTGTGTTTTTTGTTGTTGTGAAAAGTCAGTAAATTTGAATTTATTTTTTTAAACAAAAACCTGTGAACCGCCCATTAAGTTTTTTTTATTAGTCATCAAAACACACTTTGAGTTGCTTATTTATGCAATTAGATGAAAATTGAAGGGGGTACATTGGGGGAAATCAGCCATTGAAGTTGCCACTTTTTTTACTTAAAAAAATAACAAAAAGTCATTTTTTGACAGCATTTTTATAAAATGATGTTCACAAAAATCTGTTTAAATGAAAGTTTACTTTATTCTGAACAAAACAAAAAAAAATTTGAAAGCTCTAGCTTAAACCTGAAAGAAGTTATGGACTTTTTTGTTGTCACATGTGCCATTCAAGATGGCGGCAAATCAGCCATCTTGGGAGCTATTTAAAAGCTCATAACTCATAAACCGTTTGATCAATTTCAATATAATTGATATTTTAGGAATCAGCATTAGAAATTCTACAAATCCACTGAATTTTATCAAAATTGGTGATGGTGGGTGCCATTTTTGGAAAAATCTGGGTGATTTGACATGGAATGACCCTTATAGCTTTTAAGATTAATCATTACATTTATTATCCTGCTTCAATATTCAATGAAAATATTGCATATAATTTTTCAAAGCAAAAATGGAGGCAGATTATGGCAAAAAAAAAAAAAAAAAAAAAAAAAAAGATTGTAAAAGATTAAGTTTTCTCTTATATTTTGCAATAAATAAATTTCGCCAAATTGCATATATTGACGTAGTTTTTATTTTAATAAGCAAATAATTGGTAGAAAATTAATAAAAATAAAATAAAAAGTCGAAATAAAAATCATTTAATGACTTTTAAACATGTTTATCGTATTTAATGTTATTGGTTGTGACATTCACAATCATCCATTATTGGCATTTAATCTTAAAGTTTGGTGATAGATTTTTGATCGACAAGATAACCAAGTAGTACCTTCTTTTCTTTACAATCAGCACCAGCTACCACTATTTCAATAAAATAATGCATTACTACATTTGGTCTATTTTCGAGCAAATTACTTGATTTACAAAAAAATAAAATTTCTTTTAACAAAATCAAATAAACAAACTAAACCCTACAAACAAACTAAAAGGACTCATAAAACTTATTTTCAATAAAATTACATCTGGCCATCCCTATAAAATGTTAAAATTTCATTAAAATAAAAAAAATTACAAAAAAAAAAAAAAAAAAAAAAAAAAAAAAGTTAACAAAGTTATTAAAAAAAAAAAAAAAAAAAAAGTTTTACTACTGAAGCAAAAAATGAGCTAAAACCAGTCAGTCAAAAGCGATCAAAATATTGAAAACAACACTTTCCAACATATTCTAACGATTATATTTGGTATGAAAAAAATTATTTTTATTTGCAATGCAAGTACAATCTTGATTTAAAGATATAAGCTGAGCTCTTAAAAAACTGATCAAATTTCATGAAAAGAATAATAATAATTTTCCTTTTTTATGTATTGAAGAAGTTTTTAAATTGTAAAGCTGAAGCCCGTAAAAGCAATCTCAAATTAAATCTAACCATCATGAATTTTCTTATTTTAAAAATATATCTATAAGATTTGCTTTAAACACAAAATTTGTTCATTTATAATTATTTACCAAAAGGTGGCACCAAAACAATTTTTCAAATCTAAAGTAAACGATTCATGAAAGCTTTTTGATAATCAAGTTAATCTCAGATTATGAATAATCAATAGTTGAAATTGTTTAATAGGAAACTTACAAGAAACAATACAACAGAGAAACTCCTGATATACCTTCTCAACTATTATTTATTAATTATTTTTAGTTTACACGCTATTCTTCTGATGAGGATGCTGCTGTTATTCTAATGTACGATGATACTTTGTGAAATATTTCACCAGAGGGCGAATTCAAAAAATTGATTCAAAAATAATGAGTAATGAAAAATGAATTCTTAGAAAACAAATCATAATAAATAGAATTCAAAAATGTATTTTTTCCTTTTTCAGTGCCTTAGATGAATTCAATAGGCAATTATGAATGAATATGGAATTAAATATGGCAATATGGCAATTATGAATATGGCAATATTCAATAAATGAATTGAATTTCAATTCATTTTTCATTGATAACCTTTTGTTATTTTTTTTCTTTAATTCAAAGGGATATTTTTCAAAATTCTTGAAACAAATGGTAACACTGGGAAGATGCGAGAAAGTACAAAACTGTTGCGGCAGATTTTTTTTGATTCATTCATTATTCAAATTTAATCATTGTGATTCATTCATTGAGTTGGCGTCTTTTTGCTTCTATGTGAACTTGGAGAACTTGAAAGTTCTCTGTTAATAAACGGCTAATTTTTAATATATAATGACTTATAGCAGTATAATGAAACAATGTTTTTAGAATTTAGTGACCTATCCTTTTTACTAAAATAACTTAATGGTAAGATATGTTTCTTTTACTTACTCTTCTACTAAAGATTCTGTATTTTGTAATAAAAATATTCTAAATTGTTAATGATTATTAATTGGTGAAAACTTTTAATTTTATTTCAAACTTGTACAGGAACATCTAAGGCACTGAAAAAGGAAAAAATACATTTTTGAATTCTATTTATTATGATTTGTTTTCTAAGAAGTGGCAGTTTGGAATATCGTTAGGCTTAGCGTAAGTATTGTATGATAGGCACATTTTCTATTTCTGTATTAATTTTAGTACATGTCTAATGCTTTATATTTTATTAAAGTGATAAAAAAAATATTTATAACATAGGAAGTGTAACTTTAACACTGCAAAACAATTTATTTTCTAAATGTAGTTTAGAAAAAGAAAAATGATTAACAACAGTTATAATAATAATAATAATAATAATAATAAATGGATTATAAGTGATAATAACAAATATAAAAAACGCTGAGGAAATTGAACAAGAAAAAAAAAAAATCTCACAAAAAAGAATGTCAGAACATCCAAAATGCAGAGTAATTATGAAAACGACCCAGATGGGTAAATTGCGTTTGAATCCCCTTCTTGGCAACTGTTTTTTAAGTTGTATGATTAGTATGCCAAGTCTGGAGACCCTTACACTCTCACTGTGAGAGCTGTTCTTTATGGCAACCTCAAAGGAAATCTTTTCTGTTTGCTTTCAGCCTTCCTGCACATCTGCTGTTAATTCCTTTCTATTGGTGTTTCGTGATTGGTAAATAAAAAAAGAATTTGCTAGAAAACAAATTAGAATCATTTTTAATTTTCTCATTGTCTAGCTGCAGCTATTGTAATTATGATTTTGTGTTGACCGTTTAATCTCCTCAGTCCAGGGCCGTAGTTAAGGGGGCGCTATGGGCGGCTCAGTCCCCCCTAAAACATTTTGAGCCACCTCTCCGCTGGAAAAGATTACAAGGTCAATAAAGGAATTTCTGTTCCAAAAATTCAAATGGAATTATGTTCAAATATCTAATTTAGTTTTGTGACTCTTTCACAGTTTTACAGAATTACTAAATTGTATCTAAAATAAGTGTTTCAACATTTCCTCATCCTATTTGTACACATAAAGCTAACAAAAATCTAATTTTAACCAAGTTATACACTTAAAAATTTCATCATCATACACTTTTCTTAACATAAAATGAAGTTATTATAACAGCTTAATAAGAAACATAGTACCTACAATGTGGATATGCACTAATTTATCTTTCTGCATCAGTGAGAGAGAAAAAAAAATTATGAGCCCCCCCCCCCCCCCCCCGCCCCCTATTGTTCACTTCTAGCTACGGCCCTGCCTCAGTTCTGAGACAAATTTTTTGTGGCACTACAAAAATCTGTTTAAAATTATTATGAAACATATATAAAAATGCATCGGTCTTTATATTGCTGCATCTAACATGTATACATCTATTAAAAAAGGTCTAGATTTAATTTTAACAATTCTAAAACTATTTAAATTAATTTAAAGAGTGTTTTTTAGTGTTCACTCCAGGCTATATCAGGACTGAGGAGATTAACTGTTTTAAATTAAAAGCAGTACAATTTTCTTTAATTCTTTTAAAATTAAAAATAGTTTATTTTGTATTTAAATGGAAATACTTTCGATATTTCTGTTGTCATTTGACCGTAGAGTTGTTTTGCATTTAAATGTAAGTATTTTAGGCATTTCTTTAGTCTGTTACGATGTTTTGAATCTTAATGATGTTTAATTGTGTATATATATATATATATATATATATACAGTAGACTCCCTCAAATCCGCACTCCTAAAATCCGCAACTCTCTAAAATCCGCACATATTTACGGATGTAAACAATGAAACATTCAATTCAGATGTAGGTGCAAAATTTGACTTTTTTAGTTTTATATAAATTCCATACATTTTTTAATTTATAATTTTTGTTAAGGTTATTGAATTCATGTTTTTTCATGAAGAAAAAATAATTTATTTCTGAAAAAATAAAGATATTGCTGATATCATTGGTAATCACAATCTTACCAAATATATTTATGTATTAATCAAGCTTTTTTAGTTATTAAGCCAGTATAAACCTGCAATAAAACTTCCTCATCTTAAGATTTTGATGTGAATTAGTAATGTACCTTTATGAGGCAAGTTCCATTGAATAATTTAGGTAAAACATATTTCATCTTTATAATGAATATTTAATTGTACATTATTGACTATTAATTTGACCTTTGCTTTTTGTATTTTAATCATTTTAAAAACTATCTAAATTTTTATTATTTTCGTTTATTACTTATTTTAACATTTAAGCATATTGTAAGCATTCATTATACTTTTGATTTCATTATTAATTACTTTTAAAAATGTAAACAAAACAATGACCAGAAATCCGCAAAACTCTAAAATCCGCAAAACCTCTGGTCCCAAGCTGTGCGGATTTGAGGGAGTCTACTGTATATATATATATATATATATATATATATATATATATATAAAAGATTACTTGCTTTCAAAGCTTAATATATTTCTTTAGAAAATCGTTTATTAATAGCTTTTTTTTATTTAAAAAAAAGGTTTGTTTTGTTTTTAAACGCAATTATGTGTACAATTTCTTTGTTTTTTGAACATAATTGTTTTGCATGTTTAGCTATGTGTGTTTTAATAAAAATTATTACCGGGGGGGGGGGGGGGGGTTGTCATTTGGTTGGAGCCCGTCTGACCAAGAATTTTTTTTCTTTCTAAAAAGTTTGTAAACTAAATTTTTTTATTGTAGTCATCTGAATTTCATATCATAAATTTTAAGCAATAATTTTCTAGGTAAATGAGAAAATTGTTTTTAAATTATTGAGATAACTATTTTTCATAATTTGTATGCTTTTTAAATCATAATTTTTGCAATATTTTAAGATTCTGTTTTGAAATATGTATTTTTGCTTTAGTTTCATTATCACAATCTCCAAAACTCTGTCAAAGATCTAGTTTTTTGGTAAATGGATTATTTGTTTATCTTCAAGATTCGTTGATTTAAACCGGCTTGATTTTAATCATGATTTAAATCAATTGATTTCTTTTAAAAAATCATTGATTTAAATCAGTTTTTCTTTTAACTTATTTTTAAATAAATTTAAGATGTAAGGCCTCCTTGGCCGAGTGGTTAAGACACGGCTCTGCTAACAAAAAGGTTGTGCGTTCGATTCCCGCTGGCTCTATTGCACACACACTTTGTGTGGAGCTTCTGGTTGTATTTCTCTTGTGCTGTAAATTTCCTTGTGCTAACTCGTCCTTGTATATTGACAATGACTTATGAGCAAACTTTCATGTTGAGCACACAAGTCGTATGCATGTTATTCAAATAAATAAATAAATTAAGATGTAAACAAACATAATAATGTGATTTAATATATTTTAGTTTTATATAATACAGTAGACTCCCTCAAATCCGCACTCCTAAAATCCGCAACTCTCTAAAATCCGCACATATTTACGGATGTAAACAATGAAACATTCAATTCAGATGTAGGTGCAAAATTTGACTTTTTTAGTTTTATATAAATTCCATACATTTTTTAATTTATAATTTTTGTTAAGGTTATTGAATTCATGTTTTTTCATGAAGAAAAAATAATTTATTTCTGAAAAAATAAAGATATTGCTGATATCATTGGTAATCACAATCTTACCAAATATATTTATGTATTAATCAAGCTTTTTTAGTTATTAAGCCAGTATAAACCTGCAATAAAACTTCCTCATCTTAAGATTTTGATGTGAATTAGTAATGTACCTTTATGAGGCAAGTTCCATTGAATAATTTAGGTAAAACATATTTCATCTTTATAATGAATATTTAATTGTACATTATTGACTATTAATTTGACCTTTGCTTTTTGTATTTTAATCATTTTAAAAACTATCTAAATTTTTATTATTTTCGTTTATTACTTATTTTAATATTTAAGCATATTGTAAGCATTCATTATACTTTTGATTTCATTATTAATTACTTTTAAAAATGTAAACAAAACAATGACCAGAAATCCGCAAAACTCTAAAATCCGCAAAACCTCTGGTCCCAAGCTGTGTGGATTTGAGGGAGTCTACTGTATATATATAATCAAACAACTTTCAGAAAGATGAAACTTAAGCTTTGTCAAAAAGTAAAATAAATGTAAAGTTTAGAAAAAAAATGGTTTCAAATTTCATTTGAATCAAATTATAAAATAATCTTGCAACAGTAAAGAAATCTAAGCAGAAAAATTATAAATATTTGAATATTCACTTGTTAATATTTAGAAAAACTTCTGCAAGTTGTGGTAAAATTGTATTATTTTATATGCTGTACTTTGGTGAGGCCTGTTAAATTAAGATCTGAGTAAAATCTGAACCAGTCATTTATTTATTTATATTCATTTTTTAATTTAATATAATTGATCTCAGCCATTTAGAATGGTGGAAGGTTTTTTTTGTTAAAGTTATCGAAAGGCCAATATTAAAAAACTTAGAGAATTAATGATCAACTAGCTTTTTACTGGAATAGATTTATTTGCTTGAGTAAAATAAAATGTTTTCTATGTTTTCTGCTTTTGGTTTGGTACTTTCAAAAATTAAAAATCAATTGATAAAACTGCTAAACCGCTGCCATAAAAATGCTCAAGCTAATTGAGACTTCTCATTAGTGTTGGAATTTTACACTGGAAAATGTTGTAAAACAATTTTCTTTTATTTGATTTGTAGAATATCTATCATCTTTTAAAACAATGAACTTATTGATTAACTTATGATTAATTACTACTTAAACTTACTTATGAGAATTTGGAATACCCCAATAAAATAACAGCTACAAATAAAATAACAACACTGTATCATTCCTTCTCTGTCTGAATTTTTATTTAGGGATTTTAAGTTCTCATTAGAAAATTTAAATACAGTATAACTTCTTTAATCCGGAATTTTGCGATTAGAGCGAGTCCAGATTGTAGAAAATTCCGGATTACAGACGTTTTGTAACTGAAAAGCATGTCGACAAATGATAATACTAATATCACTTATTACTATGGCAATACAAAGATGTAAAGAGATGGACAATTGAAAACATTCAGAAAAATCAAGTGAAAATGCTCAAAAACGAACTTTTTAAAAATAATTATGTAAATTTTATGCAGTGTCGCCATCTGTCATAAACTTTAAAAACAACAAACTTACGATTTCTAAAAAAATTGTGATTTCTGATTTATGAATACTTAATAAATAACGTACATTACAAGAATAATAGACTTGTCATGAAAAATATTGAAAAACTAAATTCTAAACCCAAAAAAAATACAGTGAGAAATTTAAGACTTACAATTAGAATTTAAAAATCAACCTTATAATTACAGTAACATATTTGAAATTGGGATATTTAAAGCTAATGTTAGATAAAATGAAATATATAGCATTTATAAGTATCAAAGTAAGTCACAAGTTAAATACTTAAGAGAAATAACAATAATAAAATGTAATTTTGTGATTTATTCACGACACCTTATTAATTTTTTTTTAAGTGAATTACCATTAATCATGAATTTTTAAAACTTAATATCTAAGAAGACACCTCTAATTATTACACATGTAATTTAGAAAGTTCTTATAGCTTTAAAATTGAAAAAAATGTTGTGTTATTATGAAATCTTTACATTTTCTGAAATTCGTTTATATATAAACTATGGCAAAATCTATTATCTCTAATTCAAAATAAAAACAAATGAAAGTAACGAAATGTCCGGATTACAGAAGTTTCCTGATTATAGATGTCCGGATTAAAGATGTTATACTGTATATGTTATTTACTTTATTTTTCCATTCATTCTCAAAATATAGTAAAGTGAGTTCAGGAATACCATTAACTCCCAAAAATCTGCAACTCTCTAAACTGTACTCATAATTCACAAATGTAAACAATGAAACATTCAGTTCATATATAGGGACAAAATCTGACTTTTTTGGTTTTATATCTATATTTTTTTACAGTGTACACTCCCTCAAATCTGCGCAGCTTTTGACCAGAGGTTTTGCAGATTTCTGGTCATTGCTTTGTTTACATTTTTTTTGAAAAACCATAATTTAAAGGCAATTAAAAATTCAATCAGAACTGTAATGAATGCTAACAATATGATAAAATACTAAAATAAGAAATTGTCTAAAATAATAAAAATTTAGATCATTTTTAAAAGGATTAAAATATTGAAATCAAAGCTTTAGTTAACCATGTAATCTGAATGTTTAAATATTTATTATAAAAATGAAATGTATTTTTACTAAATTAATCAATAAAATTGCCTCATAAAGGTATATTACTGATTCACATAAAATAAAGAAGTTTTATTTCAGATTTAGACAAATTTAATAACCAAAAAAGCTTGATTAATAAATCAATATATTTCATAAGAAGATTTTGATTACCAATGATGTCAGCAGTATCTTGAATTCTTTCAGAAATAAATTTATTCTTCCTTCATGAAAAAAACATAAATTCTGTAATATGAACAAAAGTTAGAAAAAAATATGTATGGAATTGATATAAAACTAAAATAGTCAAATTTTTTTACCCTGTATCTGAACTAGATGTTTCATTGTTTACATCGGTAAATTATATGTGGATTTGAGAGAGTTTACAGTGTTTGTATATATATATATATGTATTACAGAATTTGTTTTTTTTTTTTTTTTCATGAAGGAAGAATAAATTTATTTCTCAAAAAATTAAAGATATTGCTGATATCACTAGTAATCGATATTTTCTTATTTATGTATTAATCCAGCTTTTTTGTTATTAAGTCTGGCTAAACCTGAAAAAATAACTTCCTTACTATATGATTTTCATTTGAATTAGTAATGTATCTTTATGAAGCAAGTTTCATTGAATAATTTAGGAAAAATTTACCTCTTCTTTATAATGAATATTCATACATTTTTGTTTTTTTACTTGACCTTTGCTTTTAATATTTGAGTCACTTTAAAAATTTATTTTTTTTTTAAATTTTAGTTTATTATTTTTTAAATATTTTATTATATTGTAAACACTCAGTTTTGACTCTTGTATCTATTGCATTCAAATTACCATTTAAAAAAAATTGAACAAAGCAATGACTAGAAATCTGCAAAATTCTAAAATTCGCAGAACTTCTGGTCCTAAGCTGTGTGGGTTTGAGGGAGTCTACTGTATATTAATTATAAGTAATTTGCTACTTACTGTGTTTTTGAGTTAGACCGAAGAGTCAGCATTTCAGACACTTTTTTTACAAGGTAATTTATTGTAAAGTATTATGCTTATACTATAATTCATTTTCTTATTTAAGACAACATTTGTCTGTTTCACTGTCATTTTTGCTGTAATTTAAATATAATTTGCTGTCTTTAAATGCATTATTTAGTATGCAATTTTTAAAGATATTTCCGATGCATAAATTATATTTTTTATACATAATATTTTAAATTATATGTGCAGCTTTTAAAACTGTTTTTTTTTTTTAAACATTTAAATATTTCTATTCAGTACCTAATTTTAGATTATTTTCATCTAGTTTTAAAACATTAATACATGCCTAAAATGTTTCTTATTTCAGAATAAAGTTTTTGTTAAAAATAACTAATTGCACAAGATACAAGCAGTATTTTCTGGTTTAAGGGACTCATTTATTTTTTAAAGATGCCACAGTTTGAGCTTAAGAATGTGAAATTTGATCCAGATGATTGAAACTCAGGTTAAAATACTTCATTGAAATTATATAAAAGTATTTTATATACATAAATAACCAACATACATAATTTAGACACAGAATATTTTGTTTTATTTCAAAAAATGAAAGACAATATTCCCTTCCTAATGCAACCTTTAATTTCATTTAAATTTTTTTTTTCTTTGGAGCATTATTTATTGATTAAATCAGCTTCATTTTTATCATGATTTAAATCAACTGTTATTTTAAATCATTCCCTTTTGAAAAAGTCTTTTAGAATTCTTAAGAAATTTTTTTATAGAATCATATAGTATTATGGTCCATTTTTCTATAAGCTACAGTCAAAGTTCTATAATCTGCACAAGTTGGAGCCATAGGTTGTGAGGATTATGGAATATTGTGGATTATAGAGTACTATATGATTTATAAGTCCTTTTAGTATTACTAGATAGCATTTTAACTTTATAATGAGTATAATATGAAAAGATAAATATGAAATCTAATAATTAATTTAATATGTTATCTCGAAAAAAGTCTTTTTAAAGTTATTTTATTGAAAAAAATGATATATAGTTGCAATCAAATAAAAATATTTACATATGTTCCATAATACAGTTTGCTTTTTACTGCGATTAAAATAAAAGAGTTATATTAAAAAAAAAGTATATGTTTTATTATGATTTTTTCAATTTTTTTATTATTTGTTTTTAAAAATAAATTTTGGAGCACAAATTTATGAATTTTCTTAACTGTTTATTTCATTGTTTACATTCGTACAGTAACATGAATTATAGAAAATTGCAGATTATGGGTGCGCGGATTATCGATCCGTGACTGCAGTTTTAAAGCTATTTGAATATCCATAGAAGTTTAATAGAAATGTCTGTAGAGAGAAAGTTTTTAATAGAAAAAGCTGCTCTACAGACATTTCTATTGAACTTCTACAGATTTCTGTTGCTTTTAAACTATCTTATAAAAAAACAGGCCATAATTCTATAGGATTCTATAAAAACATTTCTACAGAGCTCTAAAAGCCATTTTTGTAAGGGTTGATTTAAATCAATTATATATTTTTTAAATTTCAAATTCAAAATATTGTGTTTTGCTTTAACCCGGGAGAACTTGCTATAAGAAATTTTTTCTCACCATCGTACCTTTTTTAAGACTCTTATTTAAACCCCTTTTCCTTTTAATTAAAATTTTTAAATGTTATTTGAATTATTTTACCTATTTTCGTGAATAAAAGAACTAAGGCAAAAAAAGGTGATATTAAATTAATGTAAAGTAAACGAAAAGTAATTGAGCACTGTGAGAGGAATTCTCACTAGTTCTGCCGGGTTAAACACATTGTAAATTTAAGGAGTAAGAGAGGCTAAAAACTCATAATCCCTGCTTATTTTTTTAACCAAGTACCACAAATTAAAAAAATTAATTCTAATTTAGAAATAATGTGTATTATGTTGTTGTCAAGAGGACCAATATTTTCACAAATCTTCTATTTAAAAAAAATAGCCTTATAACAGAATTTTGACTAGCTTCTATACTTTAGCATATAAACAAGGGAATCATTCTCAGTGTAATTCCAGTATTAGTTATAACAATAAGCTATAATGTAAGAAAGGAATGTATCATGTCATATATATATATATATATATATATATATATATATATATATACATATATAACCATTAATTATAAAATAATATACAAAAATAAAACATGAAAAAAATGAACCAAAATATATTTGGAATTTGCAGAACCATAGTAGATTCATCAGACACCAAATATTAGGGAACTGTAAATAAAGTGTGTGGTTTCATCTCCGTGTCAGACTTGAAAAAGCAAAATAATAAAAATGTAGGGTTACAAACACACATAATACCAAAATAAAGTGAATAAAAACATTACAAAATTATAATAACATAATCAAAATGGATAGAAATGGAAACACATATACCAGACACTATAGTTACCCCTAAAATGATGTAGCAAAAAATTAAACTGTCATGATTGCATGCAACTGTTGCCAAAAAAAATAAGGATAGCATAAAAAAGGGACCAAGGTGTCTCCATCTTAAAGATATGTACTTTAAATGCTCGTGGAACAGGATCAATATTTCTATTTATAGACACACGTATATATCTAGACTGGATTCAAGTCCATATGTCTTGAACCTATAATGGGATAATTTATTGAATAAATTTTGTGCCGTTTAAGGAAATGAAACTTGTAAAATCGGCTACTGAATTCAGAGTTAAAATTTAGTGAGTTTGTATTAAGATGTCTTGTTTATTATATTTCTCTTTCTGTTTTCATATTCAAAAGCAGATAAAACTTTTTGTTGAAGTTCAATAAGTCATTTCCTTTGATGAAAATGACAACAATCTGATAAATACTGCTTCTTTGAAGAAGTTTTTGTCATCATCTGAAAAAAATCATGTGAAAATATTAAAATGTGAGCGAGATATTTGAAAAGATTGCTCCCATAGACTTTACATTATCATCCTGGTCTTTTCCAGTCAGTTGTGTGGGATCTTGATATCTAAAGTTATCAGCTAAAGGATCTAAAGTTAGAATCTGAATTAGATGATTCTGAATTGCTAACGGTGTCTGTCTGAAGTCTGAACTAAATATGGGGAAACCTATGTATATAAGAAGTTTTGGTTTAGTTTCAAAATGCAAGTTTGCAGAAATATTAATTTTTTTAGCTGCATGCGATATTTTTGATTCATTGTGTCTGTTTTTAGTGTGCTGAATCTAAAAAGGACCTCCACTTCCCTCCATCCTATTCAGTATTGTTGCAAAACACAGAGAGTTTACATTAAAAAAATACAATTGCCATGAAAAAAGTCAATATTTTATTACAAGTAACTATGTTCCAAATTATACTTTTCCTCGTGACTAATCTTTGGATTTTTGAATTGTTTGAAGCATTTTAGAAACTCATGTCTGAGTGTAATTACATTTCTTTTCTTTAAATTCTTTCTTTTCTCTCTTTGTAAATGTCGTGTTTTATAATTCATGTCTCTTGAGTTCCATTCTTAAAAGTATGAAATTACCATATGGAAACATTATTGCTTACAGTTTTTTGATTAACAATGGGATATCAGATTTCAAGGTAAAAAGAGAAATTTTATGCTTAGTTAAATTAAAAACATCACTTTTTAAGGAAAACCTCGTGTGATGGAAAATTATTTTTTTAATATTTTCTCAGTTTCAGTGAGTGAAAATCTAACAGTTAATAAATCCTATGAAGGTTTATGGTTGCAGAACTGAGTTAGCCCAAATTAAAACTTAGTTTTGTTAGAGTTTAGATCACTAAACTAAAAACTTTTTTGAGTTTAGATTGGAAACTTATATCAAAACTAAATATATATTTTTTAAAGGAAATGAAAATTATCACTGCAAGAAAAAAAAAAATGTAATATTGTAAAAATATACATTTTCTAGACAGTGGAAGATTTGAATACTATTATTCATAACGATGACAAAACTACAACAGTCAGTTTCTTAAAACTAGTATCATTTATATACTAAAAAACAATGCTATGAAAATTTGATTTATAATAGATTTGATTCCAAACTGCAGAGATATTGGCAGAGGTTTTTTACATCAGGTCAATTGGTAATTATACATGTAACCGAAAAATAATTTCAACAGAGATATAACAAGCAATAGTATTAAGTAAAATGTGAATGTTACTATAAAAATTCTGAGACTGAAAAAAAAGAAATGAAATTTTTCAAAATAGACTTTGCTTTTTTTCTGTAATATAGTCATATAAATTTAAAATTATTTTTGTACACATAAGTGCAAAAAAATATTAAATATTCTCTAAGAAAATATAATTTATTTAGAAAAAGCATGAAACGTAAAAAATCAATTTTTCTAATTTTTTCCAAAACAATCCAGAAAACAATCGTTTTATTTTTGCTTTTCCATTTTTTCTGGAAAATTTACATCTCTACATGTGAATATTATAAATAGGAAAAAACTTTCAAATTAAAAGTAAATGAACATTATGTTATAAAAACAAAAAACATATATCAAAAATTGTAGCATAAAAACTCAATTTGCATGTGAATTTAAAAAGAGAAAGAAAATTCTAAAATAATAAATGCATTAATATGCATTTAAAATCATAATTGGAGAAGAACTGCGTCAAATTTTTAAAAACAAAATAAGACAGTACAAAAATATTTCCTTTCTCCAAAAAAAATTTTCCCATGAATGTTACAAAAGAAAAAGAAAATTTAATGGAAATTACGTCAGAATTAAAATATTACATTTAAGAATCACTTACTTAAAGCCATTACATAAAAACAACTTAAAAATACCCAGAAGCTAAGACTGTTGACTAAGCATTTTAAAAAGGTTTTAATAATCATATTTAATCAAAGGCAAAAACAGTCCTTAACAGCAGCTCATTCAGTCTTAAACCCCCTCTGTAAAGTGCAAAAGAATAATTACCCATTTATTGGGCAATTGCAACTGTTTTTAATCTTCTATAAATTTTTTAAAGCTGAATAAATTAACTGATTTTTAGAGACAAGACAGGGGTAGAAGAGCGTAGCGCATAAGAGCAGAGCCCCTAGTCTATGAAAAAATTATCAAATTAAATAGTACCTAAGAGTATATCATGTGAGAATTTAATTCGTGAATTTTGTACTGTTTTAAAAAATGAAACTTGTTTTAATTAACATTTAAATTTAGTATAGTTTATTTTAAAATTTCTTATTTATGATTTTTCCTAGGTAGATAAAACTGTTTTTTTGCTGAAGTTCAGTAAGTCATTTCTATAGATGAAAAAGGAACAATCTCATCATACTTCTACAATGAAGCAGTTGCTGTTTTAAATTATTCATTTAAGAAAATGTCATCGATTAGGACAGAGGAAAATTCTACCAGTAAACAGCACTTTGTTCCTCAAAATGGGGATAAGGAAAAACATTCCTCCGCTGTTACAGGAAAAAGAAACTTTCATTTGTGAAGCATGTTCTAAAGGATTTTCTGATAATAGTAATTTAAGAAGGCATCTCTTGACTCCTACAGGGGAAAAACCTTTCATTGTGAAGTATGTTCCAAACGATTTTCTCGGAAAAGTATTCTAAGATCCCATCTCTTGAAGCATACAGGAGAAAAACCTTTTATTTGTGAAATATGCAGGGATGAAAGAGTTCCGCCTAAACGCGGAAATCCGCCTTTTTGAAGATGATTTTGGCCATCCTCTGGATCGATGCAAAAATGCAAAGAAAATATTACTGGTAATTTGGGAGGGGGGGTCCAAGAAGCTCCGGGAGTAATTTTCGGACTTATCTTTCACCCGCTAGACTTCACCCACAAATCGCCAAAGAGCTACTAAAAAAAAAAAACTGTCAAGATAAGCGGTCAATTTACGTTCAGGAGCGGTGCATTTCGCGGGGCGAAAATCTATTTTTAAGGACCGGGCAACAGTGGCGTAGCTAGGATGGGTGACACCCGGGGCGGATGTAAATAGTGTCACCCCCCCCACACACACACACCCAAATTCCGCGATATTTTTCAATCGCAATTCTACGTTATTATAAATAAAATTTCAACATTTTTTGCATGCGTGATGTGATTTTATAGATAATTCAAAGAAATGGATAAAAAATTATAATTTAAAAAGTAAAAAAACTAAAAAAGTCCGTATATTTATAGGAAAGCTTATTTTGATTTTTATACAAAACTAGCAGCCTTCGCCCGCTACGCTGGTCAGTTTTTCTAAAGAAACTTTGAATCAAACTAAATTTTTATATCATATTAATATTTTGTGCGTTGATTAATTCGAAATCCAGACTTTCTTTTACATGTATAGATTGAAAATTTCAAGTTTCTGTGCCGAAGACATTGACAAATTAGGAAAATGTGAAGTATCTCACGAACTACTGGATTTTAAACCTTTCCGGAACATTGTGCCAGGTCTGGGATACCTAATTTTAATTCCAAACTTGCAAACGGCACCAATAAAATTTTAGTAAAAATTAGATTTTACAATATAAGCTTAAATTAAGGAATTCAAAATATCTAAAAAAATCGCTTGTGAATTCCGGTGTCAGTCGATAATTTCTCATTTTTCATCAGATTTTGCCCGTGCCGGAAAGGGTTAAAGAATTTGATTAGTACCACTCGATTCAGCATGAAAAAATACACTAAAATATGTTATCAGTTGAAAAATAACTGCAAAAGCCGATTTTTAAGGAATTTTTTTAAAGTTCGTTGTTTTCTTACCCCCCCCTTAGGGGTGGAATTTTCGAAAATCCCTTCTTAGCGGCACTCGTCATTATAAGAAGTATTTTTACCCCAATTTTCAAGATTTTTGGTTCGGTAGATTTTTTTGTGCTGTGATTAATACGAAATCCAGACTTTCTTTTATATATATAGATTTCTGTAAACTTTTACTGTATTCTTTATCGGAATAAACTTATGCTACAATTCTTATCATTGGTTTTTTTTTTTTTTTTTTGGTGATTGTTGGTTCATTTTTGAACAATTATTTCAAAACGTTACTTGTCAATATACTTTTGAGACGCAATATAGTTACAACCTAAAGTTTATGCATTTTTGGAAGTGAAAGGTGCTGACACAGACTAAAGTATAGATTATTATTATCTTTTAATATGGATTATATTATATGCGAGTTTAATCTCTAAGAAAAAAAGCGGGGGGAGGAATGAATGCATGGCATCTATAACATGGGAAATGACGAAACCTTTTTTAATTTATCTTCAGACCTCCCATGTAAGAAATTACGGGGGCAATTCATAATTCATCCCATACTTCTCATAAACCAATGTGGTGCCTATATGTGAAAAAAAAAATCTTTTGTGTGATAAGCTGTAAATTTCATTTTTTTTCCAGAATTCTTTCCCAAAATTTTATAAGATGATATATAGTCGAGTCTTTCTATAACGAAACTCCATACATCGAATTTCTCTATATAACGATTTTTTAGTAGGAACGGTCCCCTTTTCGTATGATTACATTAAAAACAGTCTCTATATAGCGAAATATCGATCTCCATATAACGAATTTTTTCATAAATTAGTCTTAATTTATTCAGTTTTTAAAAAGCTTCGAAATCATATGGAATCAATTTTAAATCACTTATTTTTGATTTATCGTCAGTGCTGAGTTATATATATATATATATATATATATATATATATATATATATATATATGAAAGGATAAAACCTAAAGCCTTTTTAAAATTTAAAATTAAAATTCAAAAACTTAAAGATCCCAATTAATATTTTTAACTTTAATCTAAAATTTAAATGTTCCTTCTTTTAACCTTAATTCTAATACTTAAAGCTATTTTGCCCCTGTTAATGTTCTTTCCCAACCTAACATTTATTACTTTCAGAGATCATTTTTGGATGTTCTTTAAGATTAAAAAAGCTGACGTAAACGCAATTCTTAATTTGTAGAATCAGCATTCAACCCTGGAAAACCGCGCCTAACAACGTCATACTGCCCAGATATTTCTTAACCAATTAAAATTAGAGTAACACCCATTATTTAGTATCGCGACCTGGTAGAAATAATGCGAATTAACGTCCTTTAAATAGCGGGAGCGCCTAAAATAAGTGGCTTTTTTGACCTAACACTTGCCTAATAAAATGCTGCCCAAAGAAACGAACTTTTAAAAAGAAAGCGTCAAGTTCCAGGGACCTGGTTTCTCCCAAGAGATCTTCCAAAAAAGGATTAATAAACCAGGCCCCAAGTGAAAATGTTGTGTCGTTATTTCTCTCTCCATCACACCTCATGATTCAACAAAAATAACGGCTTATCGATGGTAGAACACCACAATCGTTCCCGGCCATTCGGACGATTGATTCGGCGCGCTCGCCAAAGTTCTCTCCCTGGCACTTCCACGCTGGACGCGACGGATCTCTGAGCCTCATCGCCTGAAGGCACGCATCTCTCCACGACTACATCCCTCTCCTCGATTGATGACGGTCCCACGAACGTATGCCAAGACTCGGAGTCCTTACAAAGAGTCGGTGAGGATAAAAACCTGACAAGCGAAACGAAACCTGGATGAGAAATCGCTCTGCTTCCAGGAAAGTGATCGGCGGATACAAGCGGTACCAGATGTCCTCTCAGTCCGAAGACTAGTGCCGGAATACGGCATGATCTTTCGCCAAAACGCGATAACTACGGTTGTTTGGTGTGACGTGACTTTCGTTCTGCAACCCCTGTGAGTGCGCCGCGCTGTGCAAAGATTTTGTTTCAAAGGGAAAGGAGAAGTATCTCGGATCAAACTCCGATAGTTTGAACATTTAAAGAGACAAAAAAGAAAGAACAGAATGTGCTCGTGTATTTTTATTTATTTTTTCCGCTCCATTTTTTTTCTATCAATCGCGAATTATTATTCAAGGTAAGATGTTTTATTTAATATGAAAAGTTAGAAGGAGCAAATTCAGGCATTTTATTGAAAAAAAAAAGTAAAGTTGATTTTTTTTTTGTTTGTACTTTGTGTTATTTTAAAAGTTATTTTTAGTATGTAGTTAAGATTTTAATCATAGAAAAGGAAGAGTGAACTAAGAATGAACATGATAAAATATTTTTATTTTATTTTAAATTTTTGCTGTAAAGTTCGTTTTGCATTTGTTCAATTCTGCTCCTTTCAAGTTGAAAAAGATAAATAAAAATTATCTTTTAAATTAAGATTCATAATTTGAGTTATAAAAAATGATTTAAATATCAGGTTACTATTATTTTACTATTATATTTGGAATTATTTAATGTTATTTGTATGTGTTACTATGTTGGAATATATTATGATTTTGTGAGATTTTATTTGTAAACATCATG
The DNA here is from genome assembly GCA_964019185.1 of Maratus speculifer. NCBI lineage: Eukaryota > Metazoa > Arthropoda > Arachnida > Araneae > Salticidae > Maratus > Maratus speculifer. The sequence goes on along the minus strand of CAXHSM010001376.1, from coordinate 18,392,079 downwards.
AGTACTGCCCCACCATCAGAGAAAGTAGGCGACCCCCCCAAAAATGATGATGTGGTTCCCGGAACTCCGGGAAAGGAAATTAATGCAGCAAATTCTCAGTCCTCAGGTAATAGTGAAGGCACATGTCGAAAAGATCCCGAAATTGTGCCATTCTCTGCGGACTCGAAGATGTTATGGATTCCTTGGCTGCGATACTTTGAGTCAGTTTGTGTAGAGGAACACAAGGATGATTTGTGGAAAATCCGCAACATCCAAAAGTATCTAAAAGATACCGCGCTTACCTTATATATCAACAACTGTCTTCATGTCCTCCATTGGTCAGAGTTAGTGTTATTGTTCACCGAACATTACACTACTCCTGATACACTATCATTGACAGATTTCTCCCAGATCAAATTTAAATTTGGATGTGACTTAACCAATATTACCACCAAAAAACTAAAGTAGGACGCACTTTAGGTTTAGATCAGCGTTTCATTTTGGATGGTCTTACTGATGGACTGCCAGTAGAGATGAAACAGTTGGTAGTGACAAATGCGCCTGCGGATGTCAATGAATAGAGAGAATTAGTATTTAAATTAAGTAAATTGCAGTTAGAGCAGAAAGATAAAACAGACAGGAAGACTGAGCCCAACCCTCAGCATCCCCCTCAATATCGACAATGGAAACCTTTTAAATCCCACATTGACCATGGGCAAAATTCCTACAGACCATGGAATTATCGTGTCCCAAACCAATCACCTCAATTTCGACATTTTAACCCAAACCCACAAAGAAATACATTTAGACCGATGCAACCAATTCCCACAAGATCTATGCAGACCGATCAACAACGCCCAAACTTACATTATCAGGCCACGTTGCCACTAACGCCTTGCCGGGTTTGTCTAAATGTGGGCATGTCGAATGCTTATCATTGGGTGCGAGATTGCCCTTTTCGTAAACAAACGCTGAATGTTACTGCCCTAGCACCAAATCCAAGTGTTTCAACCCATAATCTAGATCAGACTGATAATGAGTTTCAACAAAATACAGAAGAGAGCCAATGACAATTAATAATACCCGGGTATATCAAAACACATAATGGAGCCAAACAAAAAATGAACAATTGTCAAACAGCTACTCATGTGAAAAGTGAAAACTCATTACCATGTTTGATAGATACAGGTAGTTCTATCAGTGTAATGCCATATCATTTAGCCCATAAATTTAATCTAAAACTATCTAAAGTTCAAAAGAGTATCTCAGTCGCACAAACCAGGGCTACACTAGATACCGGGCTTGCTCATTCCTTATCACGACGTCACAAAAGGTGGCTGGCCGCTATCTGTGATTGGTACAAACAGGGCTCAAAGTGACGCACCCATCGTTTTGTACCAATCGCTGGATGTCATTCAGCCACCTTTTGTGACGTCATGAAAGGAATGAGCAAGCCCAGTATCTAGTGTTGCCTTGCACAAACTCAAGGTGTTCTAGCTTTGAAAGAAAAATGCCTTGTCAGTTTGCAATTAGGACAAATAACTCAAACCATTGAACTGTTTATAATTCATAACTCTTTACCATATGTTTTAATTGGGCTACCACATTGTGAATTGTTTAGATTAAATATTGATTGCTCTAAAATGCAAATCCATCAAAATAACAAAAAATATCACTTATGCGTAATATTTTAAAAAAATCATCCCACCATACTTTGCATTTGTCAGAACCATATATCCACCCGCTAAAAGCAGATATCCAAAATGCAGAGATATTTGAAGAAAATTTTGAACCGGAGTTGTTTGAAACCTCTGACCATGGGCCCAAAGTTCAGTTGGCTAAAGAACAACTACCTGCTCTTCTCGCCAAATATGTCTGTATTTTCGCAAAAGATAAGTACGATGTAGGCTGTGTGAATATAGAACCCCAAAGAATCCATTTAACCTCTGACCTTCCCGTTTCACTTAGGGCTTACCGTACCCCAAAGAAGAGGAAGAAATCCGAAACCAAGTCCAAAATTTGTTACAGGCAGGAATCATTAAAGAGAGTTGTTCCCCTTATTCGTCGCCTGTCACTTTAGTTTACAAGCGCGAAGAAGGGAAGAAAACTCGTTTATGTGTAGATTTCAGAAAATTAAACGCTATTACCAAGACAGACGCAGAACCCCTACCCCGAATTGATACCCTTTTGGATAAATTAGCACAAGCTAAGGTTTTTTCCACTCTCGATTTGGCCAGTGGATATTGGCATATACCTATCCACCCTCGAGACACCGAAAAATTGGCATTTGCGACCACTTTCGGTTTATTTGAATGGTTGCGATTACCTTTCGGATTAAAAAACGCACCTGGGATATTCAACCGCACACTCTGAAGAATCTTTAATAAGTACAAAATTAATTTTGCCTGTAGTTATTTTGATGATGTTATTGTATTTTCTCAAAATGAGGAAGAACATTTGATGCATTTAGAGACATTATTTAATATTTGTATCCAAGAAAACCTCAAATTAAAGTTATCAAAGTGTAATTTTGTTAAATCAACAATTAATTTCCTTGGTTATGAAGTTTCTAATGGATGTATTACCCCTGACAATCCTAATGTAGAAGTTATTAAGAAATTAAAACCACCAACCAATGTAAAAGAGTTGCAACGCTTTTTGGGATCTATTAATGTCTATAATAAATTTATTCCTAAGTATGCCGAAATTAGATATCCTCTCAACCAATTGTTAAAGAAAAATGTCCCCTATGTATGGGACCAAAATTGTCAATATTCTTTTGAGAAACTAAAACAGGCTTTGATTGAAAAACTTATCTTAAGACTGTTTGATCCCAAAGTGCCTTGTGAACTGTTTGTAGATGCCTCAAGTCTTGGAGTAGGGTGTGTTGTGAAACAGGTAGATGAAAAGGGAAAATTACACCCAATAGCATATCACTCTAGAAATCTTCGAGATTGTGAAAAAAATTATGCTATAACGGAATTAGAATGTTTGGCATTTGTGGATGCCTTGGATAAATTTTATCATTATTTACATGGTCAAAAATTTGTCATCCATACGGACCACGCGGCACTTACCTGGCTCAAAAATGTTAAAAATTTAAGAGGACGTCTTTTCCGCTGGTCTCTCAAACTTAGTATGTTTGACAATGAAATCAAATACCAAAAGGGCTCCACTAATGTTGAAGCTGATATGCTATCAAGACAACCTGTTTCAGAAAATGTACACCATGTTATGCATCTCCTTGACTTGAATGAAGTAAGAAACAGCCAGAAAAAGGAAAATGTAACAGCAGATGGTAAAAAATACACTGAAGTAAATGATGTTGTTGTAATTAAAAAGAAAAGTTTGTATAAGATTATTGTCCCCATGTGTTTACGGTTACCCCTCTTAGAAAAAACCCACACACAATTTGGCCACCCTGGTATTTATAAAATGATAAATTTAATTTCCCCACAGTATTATTGGCCTAATATCAATCAGGACATTGAAAATTTTGTAAAACATTGTCATACATGTCAAATAAACAAAAAGTGTAAACAAAAAAGATTTGGCATGTTACAATTGATGCCCCCAACAGATATACCTTTTGAATGCTTGGCATTGGACTCTGTTGGCGGATTTAATTACTACAATTCTACAAAAAAATATTTGCATTTGGTGGTTGACCATGCAACTCGCTATGTGTGGGGTTTTCCTTCAAAAAGTGTAACTACTGAAACTTATACAAACATTTTGAAACAATTATTTCAACTACAAGCACCAGAAAAATTGTTCACTGACAGAAATGGAGCATTTACAGCTTCCAGATTTAAGAGATTTCTTCGTACTTACAATGTTAAACACAGATTGACAAGTAGTCACCATCCCGAAACAAACGGAAAAATTGAACGCCTAAATCAGACTATTGTAACCAGATTAAAGTGTAAAGTTAATTCTTCTTCTAAGAAAGTACCCTGGACTAAATTGTTAGAGGAAGTCTTAGTTGAATATAACAATACTCCTCATTCTGTAACTCAATTTACCCCTAGTTATTTATTGTTAGGAAAATTGCCATATGATCCTCCTTTGCCAAATAATAGTTATTATCCTCCAGTTGATGAAGCTAGAAAATTGGCTAAAGAAAGAACAATTGCTTACCATAAGAAAAATAAAGTCCGCTATGATGCTCGTTTTCTTCCTGTAAAGTTTAAAGTTGGTGACCTTGTAATGTATGAAGAATTTCATTATCCTAATACCCGTAAATTAACTTCCCCATATTCTGGACCATACACCATTCTGAAACAACTTTCTGAAGTCACTTTTGAAATTGATAAACCCAGCCCACATTTTAAGAGAAATTCTGAAATTGTCCATTCATCCAAGTTAAGATACTACCATTCTCCTCAAAATCTCAAACTCAACCATGAATAAAACCCCATCTATCTCTCATCTTTCAATTTTTTATTTTTGCTGTTCTATCGTCCCTCTATCATTAGTATTTGGAAGAGGACCCAGCTGGATGTTTAACCCTCAACCCCCAGCGGTAAAGGATGAAAGTTACAGTTTAAAAGCACTGTTAAAGTTTTAAAAAAAAAATGTTATTAGTATATGATGAAATGTGTTACGTCAGTAAGGGTCCTCCACTCCTTGACCACCCGTCTTTAGCCGGACTGTTTTCCCAGATTCTCTTTCCAGGTTGAACGGAGAATCTGGCAAAACTGCTTCGCTTGCCCTTTGTAGGTGAATGTCAGTTTCCCACTTTCCTTTTCTATAGTGCAAGTGGCACGTTTTTTTTTTGGGATGATCTTTCACCACAAAGTATTGAAACCCATCTCCCACTAACACTGGGCATGGTGAAAATTATAGCAAGTTTATATTTTTACTTAGTAGCTATAGTTTTCAGAGGTCTGACATTTTTGTATTTTGGAGTTAGCCTCGAATTAAGCCTAAAGCTGGATACTGTACATTGTTAGAAAAGGTGCGACCTAAGAATTAAGTAGAGAAAAAAAAAGAGTTTTTATAGTATTATAATTAGTATTATGTTAGATAGTGTTTTATTATATAGTGATTATATTATATAGTGTTAAAATTGTGTTGTGTTGTAATTACTTTTGGTGATATTTCAGTGTCAACATACAGTATTTTCAGAAAAAAAATGTGCATTTATTATACAATTGTATTTTGCTGATAATATTGAATATCATATTTTTTGAGTATTTTGCTATTTTTACCCATGTTTAATGTCAATAACTTGTGTGTGTTTTAGTATTTTATTTTTGAATATTTTATTATATTATATAGTGTTTCAATTTTACATAAAGAATGTTTCCAAAGGACTTTCCTTCATAAAAACTTTCAACCAAAGGAAACATCAGACATTTAGAAAACTGTTTAGTGGAAAAAAAAAGTTTATTTTTTAAATGTTATGTTTTTTAGTCAATATGTGTTTCATTATTTTAAGTGTTGATATTATGATTTTGGTTAATGTTTTTTTTTGTTGTCCTTCTCGAGAATGTCCCTTAAATGCTGCAGCATTATCTCTCACATTATTAATAGCATTATCCATAACATTATTCGTAGCATTATCAGCACCATTATCCATAACATTATCAGTGTTCATGTTATTCAATGCCAAAATATTGACAAATCTTTTGTTGTAATATAGTGTTTTTTATGTAAAGAATAATGTTTTCATATAACCTTTTTCATGTAACCTGTAAATAATGTAGAAACTAGGTCCAGCTGGCTTAACGTTGTAAAACTGAAGGAAAAAAAACCCCACTTAGTAATAAGGAAGAAACCCAGGTAAAATATTTAGGGGAGCTGAGACCCACAGACCTCGCAAGCAAGATCTGTGGCTCTTGTTTTAGTGGGGGGGGGATATGAAAGGATAAAACCTAAAGCCTTTTTTTAAATTTAAACTTAAAATTAAAATTCAAAAACTTAAAGTTCCCAATTAATATTTTTAACTTTAATCTAAAATTTAAAGGCCCCTTCTTTTAACCTTAATTCTAAAACTTAAAGCTATTTTGCCCCTGTTAACATTCTTTCCCAACCTAACATTTATTACTTTCAGAGATCATTTTTGGATGTTCTTTAAGATTAAAAAAGCTGACGTAAACGCAATTCTTAATTTGTAGAATCAGCATTCAACCCTGGAAAACCGCGCCTAACAACGTCATACTGCCCAGATATTTCTTAACCAATTAAAATTAGAGTAACACCCATTATTTAGTATCGCGACCTGGTAGAAATAATGCGAATTAACGTCCTTTAAATAGCGGGAGCGCCTAAAATAAGTGGCTTTTTTGACCTAACACTTGCCTAATAAAATGCTGCCCAAAGAAACGAACTTTTAAAAAGAAAGCGTCAAGTTCCAGGGACCTGGTTTCTCCCAGAAGATCTGCCAAAAAGGATTAATAAACCAGGCCCCAAGTGAAAATACTGTGTCATTATTTGTATCTCAACCACACCTCATGATTCAACAAAATAACGCCGCATTGACTGTAGAACGTCCCGGCCATTCGGACGATTGACTCGGCGCGATCGCAAAAGTTTTCCCACGGAACCTCCACGCTTGACGCGACGGATCTATGAGCTTCTTCTCCCGGCATCCCGAATCCCCACGACTACATCCCTCTCCTCGATTGATGACGGTCCCACGAACGTATGCCAAGATCGGGTTCCTTACATATATATATATATAGGACGATTAATCAATACTACTATTTAACATCTATAAAGAATATAGAATAACACATAAGATAACAAACTAAAACAAATCAAGAGGGGTTGGCAATATTGGTATATAGTATATATATCTGGAATTTTGAGATTGGGAGCCAGAAGTATCGTCACAGGTTTCCCCGTAAAGCACAGGAGTCATAGTAAGAGAGAAAAAAATAAATGTAGAAGCTTCAATAATTTACACATTGGCAGCTCCAAAATAATTTATTTAAATGTGATTATACGAAGCGGGAAATGCTGTACCACAGCAGACATTCCATCAAAAAGAAAACAACTTTTCATCCATTTAAACCAAAATCGAATTAAAAAATCCACCGTTCTTCAGGTTTCCTAGCTTAAGTAAAAAAATTTTGGCAAGAACTCATGAAAAAGTGTACAGTTCCCCAAAATATTGCGAAAAAACATGCAAATTTTGTCAAAAGATTGCTAAAATTGACAAATTTCGTCAAAAGATTGCTAAAATTGACAAATTTCGTCAAAAGATCGCGAATGAGCTAACCATTGAAAATTTCGGTTTATGGAACAATTTCGGTTTTATGCAGACAGATATCGCTTGGCAGCAGTATGGCTTTATGTCTCTTTATCACATCTTATTATGGGTTTAAACATAGCCTGTTTGGCAACAAATCAATGTTGTTGGTAAGATGAAAACAGAAATGTTTTCGTATACAGAAAATTTTCCCTGAATTTTGAGCATTTTTTATGAAGTTACCTGATTTTTCCTGATTGATAAACTTCCCTGATTACATGATTTCCAGAATCTGTAGCCACCCTGTAATATGACTTTCTTAAAAAGGTTGATAAAAACAGGGGAAACATTAGTTTTATTAGGAATTTTAAAAAATAAAAGTTTAATTAAGAATATTTGAAATTTAGAGCCATTTTTTAGATTTGCGCATATTGGAATGAAGGTTTTTTAAGGCAAATTAAGGTTTTATATTGTTTCAATAAAAATTAATAGATTAGATCTAATAACAGGATTTTAATTTAATAAGCTAGAATAAATATGGAACATTGTTAAAAGAAAATTAGTGTAACAAACTTTGGCCCCAAAAAAACGTGGAATGTAATATATATATATATTCTTGCTACACGGAATACATAACATTTTTAAAGTATGGATAATACAAAATATTTTAACATGAACAACCCAAAAAAATTTTGCTGTGAGAGCAGGGCCTGATTACAACACAGGCCAACTAAACTGTGGCCTTGGACCCAAGTTTAATAAAATGATTTTAAAAAGAATCTTAAAATTGCATTTCTTTTCTTAAAATCGCATTCTGGTTAACTTTTCAATTGTATGGTAATCCAATGATAACTTTTGAAAAGGGAAGGGGGATCTAGCTAATATTTTGGTGTGAGCCCCCCCCCCTCTCTGGTTTGGATATAACTGTTGATTAAATAAAGTGAACAATTTGGGCTACATTTTGTGACTATTATCAAAAAGTTCAATACATGTTCTTCAAAAAACATAAAAGTGTAGAAAAGCAGATTTCTGATTACAGATGAGTATTTGGAATATAACTCACAGTGTCGCTTATTTTAGAAATAAAATAAAACTAGATTTATTACACTGAATTTTTGTATCTTACCAGATTGACTTTTAGGGCCAAAAACCCAGGATGTGTCATTTTCCTTATTTATATCAGATAAATAATTGCCTACATCATAATCTTCCTGTAAACAATAATGATTATAAGTATATCAGCCTAAAAAATATCAGATATTAAGATTGCATAAATAAAACAAAATATTTCATGTTACAGAAATTACACAATCATGAATTGAAAAAGAAAATTAAAAACATGTGCAGAATAATTTAAGGTAGAAGATAAAATAATAAATTGACATTCAACTATAATAAAAATATAGTAAAAACAGAGATTTTAACTTTCAATCTTCATTATAAATTAGAATTCTGGTACTTACGTATTAATGCCACCGCAGCAGAAGTGACTCTATATTTCCCATTCTCCACCGAAATCCGATATGTTACTTAGTTTTTAAATGTAGTGTTTTGAATTTTGAAAGTGTTATAATTTTAAATAAAGTGTTTTATTTTATGATTTGCCGCAAAAAAATTAGGTGTAGATTAAAAATCGCCAAATCTGTAACTGAGGTGGCGTTAATACGTAAGTACCATAATTCTTTATAAATTGTTGAAAACCAGATTTGTTTTAGATTTAATAGAAAATATTCAAAAAGGGAGCATGTTAAAGGATATCCCCCCCCCCTCCCCAAGTTCTTGAATATGAAAATTTTACTGACTGGGTGTAACTGTTTTATTTTCAAATATGCTGAAATTGAATTAGACTCTTCTTTTCTTATTTGATTTATTTATAAAGTCATGCTATCATTAAAGAAATGTTTATTTCAAATTCAAATTAATTTAAAAGATAATAAATATGCTGCCTTTAATAATTGAAAAGTTCACTAAAGTTGACTGATAATGTTTTATAATAAATAAAGTAACTTACTGGCATTGGATTTGCTTCCGAGCTTAAGTTAGCTTCAATATCATCTAAATGAATAAAAAAATAACGTTAATAAATATGTATGTAAAATCAAAATGAAAATTTACTTCAAAATCTATTTACAAACTAAAATACACAACACATTTGAAAACCCCTTTTCTGCAATTATTATTAATGATTGAACTAATTATAATTTCTGAGCAGCCTTGTATATGATATAGATTTGTTAATCTATCAAACTTATACACACCAAATGCTATCAAAATAGTTAAATTTTAAAACAACCACTAAAAATAATCTTTCAGCCATTATTCTTTAAAGGCAGTACTATAGCCATCTTCATATGTATCCCTAAGAATGAATGATAAGTTATTTATATATAAGCCGAGTTTTATAATAAGTGTCTTTTGGTACACCCGTACACCAGAGAAATATATATATTTCAGTATATTTTTACTAGTGCAATATCATTAAAATTTACCACAAACAATTTTTTTCCCATGTGCCAGAATGTAATGCAATTCTTTTCAGTGTCCCTGGAAATGAACTGAAAATGATAAATAATTTTCAAAATAACATGCAATAGTAAACACTTTTTAACTATGATAAAAATGCCCAGTAATAATTTTTTTTAAATGTTTCTCACTATTCTTAACATTCTGTAGTTATTAAAACAATTTTTCTTTAAATTACCATGTGTCATTAGGATTACCTACCATATTAAAATCGTAGAGAAGCTAAAGTTAATATTAAAAATTATTATATATTAATTTTCAGATTTGATGTAATTTATGGTGGTGGTGTTTTTTTTTTTCATTCTATGGCATTACATTATAGTAGGGATGCACAACCTGTGGCCCGCGGGCCACAATGATACCACTATTTTTATTGAGAAAAATTTTCCTTGTAATAATGTCAGAAACTTTGCTATTAAGTGAAACAAACGTCGCTTTTCAAATAGTCTGGTGGCAAACGATTTTCTGGCAAAAAAGGTTGTGCATCACTACATTATAGACTTGCTTTATAATATCCAAAAATTCTCACAATGAAATAATAACTTAATTAAATACATAATGATTGTGTTAAATACAAGATTTAATGTTGTCTTATTTTTACAATAAGCTAACTTCAGAGTCAGAAAAATCACAAAATATAAAAACATTGTGTAATCTAATGCCAATAATAACATCGAAGAAACATACACTTATTTTTTTTAATTCTATATAATTGAAATAAATTTTTGTAAAAAGATAATTACTTACTATATTCCGATGAAATTGTTGTATTTAGACATGAGGACTGTGGAATGTGTGAGGATGGAGTTGAAACTGATGGCTGTGGAACATGTGACGATGGAGTTGATGTCGATGGCTGTGGAGTTGATTGGTGTGTCTGTGGTCTTGAAGGTGTTTTTGGAACCTGCGAAAGAAATATATCTTTTAAATAAGTCAATAAAAATATACAAAATATACATAAAATAAATCGCTTAAGACTTTAGCAGGATAACTGCAAATTTTATTTCATTTATTCGTTCTCTGAATGTTCATTTCACAAATAGTAAGATTAAAATTTTAAAAATCATCATGTAATAACTTAAAATTCAGAGAATATCCTAAGCAGTGGCATGAACAACTTATTATATGGAAAACAAATACACAGCACCATATAGATTTGAAAGAAAATATCTATTTGTGCAGTGCTAACATACTTTTTTTCTTTAATATACCCCTTACTTTGAATTTTCATTTTCGAGTGTCCCATTTTTCATTAAGACACCTTCATGCCCCTCTCACTGAATAGATAATGCAAACATATTGTTTTTTATTAGTTATCTCCTTACCACAACCATATTATACAGTGATACAAATTGCATTGCAATTTCTAACATCTTTGTCATCAACATTACAGATATTTTCATATATTCCCCCCCCCCCAGTAAGCTTTGACATTTAGCCCTGCATACCCTTGGTTGGGAACCTCTGCATTAGTGTATACTATTTAGTAAATTTCTAAAGCAAACTTTGCTAACATTACCTATATTCAATGGTCCAGAAAATTTTTTTAAAGAAATTAAACAACATTATAGAAAATGTAATCAATTATAACTACTTATTTTAAAAGGTATCTAATACAAATTATTCTAGTAGTCATTACTTTACAACTTTTAGATTTTGTCAGAGAATTCCCAATATACTACACTCAAAAACAAATCATTTGGGGTGGAAATGCCTGGACACTCCCCCTGTTCATGATTTAAGCTTTGCGAGATAATTAAACATTATAACAGTAAATGAAAATGTAATTTTGCATAAAATATACCAAGTAGTGAAATATAATTAAACAAAAAACATACACAAAATAAATCTAAACAATTGATATTGAAAATTATTTGAACTATTTTTGTTAATTTCAATCAATTCTCCAAAAGTTAATTAAATTTGATTATTTGAAAGAAAACAGATAGCATAAAATCGATAGTTGACATTGTATACTAAAAAACCTTAGTAATGAAAAAACGTAATTATCACCATTATTTTTCAACACTTACTGAATTTTGTGACGAAGCTAAATCTCAATCCATTCCTGCACATCCTTTATAGGAACTTTGACCTAACAGCTGCAGAATTCTCTGTTCGAGTGGGGTTAAAAACAGTTCATAGTTTTGTTCCCCACCTCCAGTTTATGTTTGGTCGTGTACTAAATCTGCTGCTGTTTTTTTTTTGTCTTCACTTTTAATTCGTTCCATTTTTTCCTCACTTGTTTGCTCTTTCTTTCTGTCCCATGACCCACAGCATTCATCAGATCGGCTACCGACTGCCATCATTCGGCTTGTTCAGCTCTGTCCTTAATACTTTTTCAAGTACATTAGTTAATAAATCCCGATCTCTTTCTAAGGCAGAGAGCATTATATTCAATTCTGCATTAGAAAAGTTTGCTGAACGTGATGAATTTTTAAAACTTTTTCTCGAGTCTCGTCCTCGTCACAATCTAACGTTTTCGTAGAATTTCCAAAAAGTACGTTGTTTTATTTTGATACTCTGAAATCTACGCAATCTGATTGGCTACTTCTTTTCCGCGTCGAAGAGACAAGAATTCAGCACTATACTGTGTTCAGAGACTCACGTTAAACGCAAAGCAAGGCACCGTAATACCAACTTAAGACTGATTGTAGACACGCCCATTCAGCGATCAAGCGTAAGTTTAAGATCAATCGTAAGATCCGAGGCACCATAATTCTGTCCTTATTTAGATTAAAAAAAATAATAATAACGGTTAAAATAGTTGTTGGTTACTCTAAAGTTTAAGGCGCCCTCTATAGGAAAATTTTGAGATTTGGCTTTAAATTTTTTTTCAAGGAAATACTGACATAAAGAATGGTTTTAGAGAAAACCACGAATCGACCAACTTTTACGTTTTTATAATCATTTGAAATTTGAACCTCCCCACCCCCATTGAACACAGTTCAGTTTGCGCTACTTAACCACTCTCAATGATTCAGATATTCAGCTCAAAATTTAAGTTTATGCCTAAGCTTCTAAAAAAATTTAATAAGATGCAAAAAATAACGGTAAAAAATAATTGTACGTTACACCAAAGTCTAAAGCGCCTTCTATCAACATTTTTAAAAACTTATCTGCATAATTTATTTTCAAGACAATACTGACATAAAGAATAATTTTAGTGAAAACCGCAAATCAATTGACCAATTTTCCTGTTTTTTATAATCATTTGAAATTTGAACTTACCCACTCCCATTGAACACAGTTCAGTTTGCGCTGCTTAACCGCAGATTTTGAGCTCAAAATTTAAGTGTATGTCTAAACTTTTAAAAAATTTTAATGATTTTCAAAAAATAACGATAAAAAATAGTTTTTGTGAAAACCGCAAACAAATAGATAAAGTTTTCTGTTTTTTATAATCATTTCAAATTTTAGACCCTAAACTTTGATGGCGCCTATCTCCTTCGGAGGACGTTTGGAACCCTTAGTTTTCCATTTAATATTATTTGTCTTGATGTGTACTATCACCCCTTAAAGTTTTGCCTAGTAGTTTAGATACACCCTGTAGAGGTATATACTATATACCTTCTGAATTAAAAAAAAATCTCTGTATACCCTCTGTTTCTTTATTGAAGTTATAGCTATAAGGTGTGACAGTCATGAATTTAGTGCATACACTCTCGATTTGTTATGACTGCAACAATGTTTGTACTAATCTTTTATTCAACGCCGTTGTTTAGACACTTTTTTCGAACAACTAACTAAAACAAATAAAAAAAACGAAAAAAAATCATAATAAAGCATTTATTTTTAATTATTTTAATATAACTCTTTTATTTTATTAACATTAAAAATAAACTGTATTACGGAAATTATATAATTATTTTTATCTAAATGCACAAATTCATATAAGTTTTTTAATTAAAAAAAACTTTAAAAGGGCATTTTTTTGAGGTAGCCATTTATTAGATTTCACATTTATCTTTCCATAAAATTAATCATCTTTATGGAATTAAAATGAAGTCTAGGAATAATGAAATGAAATATAATCCAAAATACTTTATAATCCATCCAACCTTTGGCCCCCAACTTGTGCTGATTACAGAACATTGATTGTATATTCAAAAACTTTCTAACTTTGTAAATTTTTACTAAAATATTGAAACTTTTGAAATTAAAAGAAAAAAAACACTGATTCCTATTTTTTTTCAGTCCATTATTTCAATGTGCAACCTCTAAAACAAGTTATTTTAATGTCAAGGGAACATGGGCAACCTCCCTCCCCACTCCTGAAGTTAGGAAAATATTGCTTTTTTGTCAAATTTTAATTTAAAATTATGTTATAGCATTCATTTAAAAAAACATCAGATAGCCACCCCTCCCCGCTCCTCTGAAGAAATATCATGACTATGCCATTGTATTATTTGAATACACATATATGATAGGACAGTTCTGTTTATTTTCTTGTATTCTCCCTCCATTTCTCAGGCATTCCAAAACAGTCTATTTACAATTAGACATCAGTAATATTAATTAGTAATATTACTGACTATTATTATTACATTATTTTGTATTATTATTATATTATACGACTACTATAATATTACATTATACAGTGAAACCTCCAAATAAGGGACACCTCAATTTAAGAGACAAAAACTTCCGGTCCCAGTCCCTTGTTATAGGACGTGTAATGTATTAACCTCTAAATAAGGGACACTTGAAAATAAGATCAAAGGGATTGGATTTTTCATTTGAGATAATAATGTAACCTGTGAGAAAATGAAAATACAGATTTTTGTGAATTTATCAAGCAGACAGACAGTCATATGTATACAAAGACATACGACACTACTGACGAGCATTTATTTACGTACAATTCTGATTTTGCATGATTGCGTTTATCCCCATTGAAAGTAACGCTGAAAATTTTAAAGATGATTCATTAAGTGAAGAATAAAAGAAAATTATAAAATAAAGAACTTTACAAATGTTTTTAGGCTGTTCTTAAATCCAAAAGGGCAAATATTATTACATAAGTTTTAATTAATTTTTATTTGGAAATGCCTGAAATTAGCTGGCGTTGTTGTTCAGAAACTATGTAATCAAACTTTTTTTCTAGGTTTTCTGCAAACGTGTAACAGATCTTAGAGAGGATATTGTCAAAGTGGGCGTTTTGAACCAAATTTTCATGCAGAAGAAGAATGACTCTTCAGAAAGGATGAACAATGTATTTGTCACATAATCAAAACCGCATGTAACTCAACAGGTAATCTATTTATCAAAAAAGTGAAAACACAGTTCGATTCCAAACCGCTTCCACAGTCAGGCATTCCAGTTTTATACATTTCCGTTAAAAATGAATTTGTAAACTAGCCAAAATCTTTTCCACTTGCTGAGCATAGCAGTTGAGAGATTTGTTGCCTTAAAATATGCAAAGCAGTCGAATACTTTTTTTCTAAATACTGCTGATAATAAAGAACTAAAACTTATAAGTATGATAAACGAACACTTGAAAGGCTTGTAGTAAAAAAAAATTAAATATGCAAAATAATTACTTTTATTTGATACTTTTTAGTAAAATTCTTTTAAAATGTTTTCTTACTTTTTTTATGTAAAACAAAAATCTATAATTCTACAAATAATTTAATGATTAAAATTTAAAATTTTACTTTATTAACTCTCTATTCCTTTTGTGTCTAATTAAAGAATATACACACTTGGGGGTATATTTAAATTTCACCTTTAACGATTTGTTATTTTTATATCCTTCTGAACGAATAATTAAATTTAACAATCAAACAATCATTATTTGAAAGAAAATTAGCAATTTTTCTTCTATTTTTAGATCTGTTTCGTGAATAAAGTTTTTGTTATCATGTAACATAGTGAGGTGCAATTTATCCTTTTCTGGTCAGATTAATTTGTTATCTTTAAGAAAAATTTACTTTACAGTAAAGACAATTATGGATTTTTTTTTAAAAACTTTATTACTAAGTGCTAAAACAGAGGAGAAGGGATAACAGTAAATGCAATGACACATACAGGTTCATACTTACTTTTAACAACAACAACAAAAAAATGCAAGTGATTTTTTAGAGATATCCATTTAATATGAGACAAATGATTTTTTTAGTAATGGTTATCAAATAATCCTTTAGAAAACATATTGCACAAACATAACATTTTCTCCTGTATCAATCATGAGATGTCTTTCTAGTTGACAATGTCTAGAAAATCCTCTCAGAACCAGAAACACAAGACTTTTACTTTGTATGAGTCAAGATATGCCTTCTTAGATTACCATTAAAAGAAAATCCTTTGGAACATATTTCACAAACAAAAGGTTTTTCACCTGTATGAGTCAAGCGGTGCTTTCTTAGACTATTATTGTAAGAAAATCCCTTGGAACATAGTTCACAAGCAAAAGGTTTTTCACCTGTATGAGTCAAGCAATGCCTTCTTAGACTATTATTGTCAGAAAATCCCTTGGAACATAGTTCACAAGCAAAAGGTTTTTCACTTGTATGTGTCAAGCGATGGTTTCTTAGATGAACCTTCCGAGAAAATCTTTTGGAACATATTTCACAAACAAAAGGTTTTTCTCCTGTATGTGTCAAGTGATGGGTTCTTAGATAAACCTTCTGAGAAAATCCTATGGAACATATTTCACAAACAAAAGGTTTTTCACCTGTATGAGTCAACCGATGCTTTCTTAGATCACAGTTCTTAGAAAATCTTTTTGAACATGCATCATAGATATAAACATTTTTCCCTGTATCAGTGGAAGAATGTTTTTCCTTATCCCCATTTCGAGGAACAAAGTGCTGTTCACCGGAGGAAGAATTTTCTTCTACAATTGATGACATTTTCACAAATGAATTTAAGCTTGATTTTAGACAATAACAGGAACTTTTTCAAGGCGTCATCAAAAAGAGATTGTTGCCATTTTCATCCAAGAAATTGACTGGCTGAGTTTCAGAAAAAACAGTTTTACCTACCACTGAATCTGAAAACAGAAAGAAAAATAATAAACAAGACATTTTTAAATAAACAGCACTAAGTTTTAACTCTGAACTAAAAACCAACTTTCCCCTTAAATATTAGTACCTATTCCTTTTCAAATCAATGTCTTGCTATTTTGATAAAAATGAAAGTGAAGCACATTTTTTTTTCTATTTTAATATTTGAATACTAAGAAAAAAAAGACAGTTATATCTACATCTGTAGATTTATGTTCAAGCATTGCCGACGACCAACGATCCGGCACCAACGAAAAAAGGCAGGAATAATGACTTTGTCTTTAGTTCGATTTTTCTTTGTGGCAGAGATTATTTTGCAATTGGATAGTTTATTATTATTATTATTTAGACATCTAACGTAAAAAGAATATTTTCTTTTGATTTTAGTTTGCAGTTATCGAATAATTTAAATTTCTACACTACGCAACGTATACAAATCGTAATCGCTTTTCATATGGAAATAACTATAGTAATTATCATTTCTTTTGGGATCTGCTGATGCCGTAGTGGTAAGTAAATGTATTTACCATATTTTTGCGATCGAGTAGCGTTTCCTCTGTTCCTAAAAGTGTTGAACTTTAAAAATTTTAATTTGAGGTGATTTTCTGGGTCATGCCTATAACGAAGGCTTTTTATGAAAAATGAAATGGTTATAGTTAAAAATGTGCATTTTTTACAGACAATTTTAAAATGTTGTTCGATTTGACAGATAATAGACAGTATTTTCTACAGGTTCCATGCATTTAATCATGAAACACACTTCATTAACATGTCCATTGCCCACAATATTTTCTTATTAAAACAGATACAAAATATGAGAATCTTTTTATGCGTAAAGTATATTTTTATTTTATACCAAACTGTTCTTTTGATAATATTAAATTTAATTTTTCGTTTAGCAGCCTTTTTTTATATAAAAGGTAGCTTTAAAATTATAATAACTTGGAACATTTTTTATAAGTAAAATGCAATTTTTTCTACTGTATAATTTCATTATCGAGCTTTTGCTTTGATGCCGTAAAATGTTTCTGGCTCAGGCGGGACCAGGTTGTGGAATAAGAGCCCGAATTTATCTCTAGCCTGTACTGGCCAAAATTTCTCTGGTCGGGGTTCGGCTCGGAATGAAAGTTAAATTTCGGTCCGTGTCCGACCCAGCCGAGACGTATGCACGTGCCCGGGCCTGGCCGAGTCGGCGAAATGGTTCCGAATTTTCTAACAGGCCACCAAAGTTAGAATAATCTTTCAAACAGGCCGGGCTAACAAATAAAATAAACGGGCCGAGCCTGCAAAAAAACTGAAGGGCTATATGGCCCGAGCCGATAAAAAAAAAATAGCGGGCTTACCTGGCCCTTTACGAAGATTTAAGCAGGAACGTTAAAATATGAGCTATTTTCAATTATATGGGTTTAATGAGAATAAGTACAAATGTGTGTCACCAGCCGATACTAGTTTGGCAACATCAATACAGAAATGTAACTTTTACAGTGTAGAGATCAGCATCGGAGAATTATATTGTGTGTAACCCAGGTTTAATATTATTTTAGCAGGTTCGCACCGGCCCGAGATCAGGCTTGCATTGTTTTTCTACATATAGATGAGCCGGGCTGGAACTAGACTTAATTGTTCTCAAGATGTGTTGGACAGGCAATATGCAGCACCGTGCGAAAGGGGGGGGGGAAGAATTCGGCTGCCCCAGACGCAGAAATTTAGGGGGCGTCAAATTTATGTTACCAGTGTAATTTTTGGCCTGTTACAAAAAAAGTTGGGTCGGGGGGAGGGCACCAAATTTGCTTTGCCCCGGGCGCAGTTTTCTCTTCGCACGCCAAATGATTGCGGATTTTCCTACCTTCTGATGCTGTCGCTTCCAGAAATTCTATTCAAAACGATAATTTTCATAGTATTTTCTTAAACTGCTTGTATAAAAAATGGATAACACCATAGTTTCTGAATAAAAACACCTGCAAATCCTGCTAATGTGATCCACAACATAAACATTAGTTAACCCGACCAGCAACAAAAAAAGGAAGTGAACCAGACCCAAACCCGACCCACAGCAAAAACTAGAAGTCAACCGGACCCAGATCCGACCCGCAGCAAAAAATAAAAGCAACATGACCTGCAAGGAAAAAATTAGCCCCGACCCACGCATTAAAGTCGACTCTCCAAATTTCTAAAATTGCCCCCCCCCCTCTTGAGGACTCGCCAGATCCGCCCTTGCAGCAGTTGTACGAATTTTAGAATTGTGGAGATTTCTGGTCATTGCTTTGTTTACCTTTTTTTAAACAGTAATTTTAGTATAATTAATAATGCAATCGAAACTGTAATGAAAGCTTGCAATATAATAAAATATTAAAATAATAAAAATTTAGTTAATTTTTAAAATGATAAAAATTTTAAAAGCAAAAGCCAAGTTAATAATCCATAATGTATTTATTAAATATTCATTATAAAGATGGGATGTATTTTTCTTAAATTATTCAGTGAAACTTGCATTATAAAAATACATTACTAATTCACAAAAAAAAAAAGTTTTATTTTTAATTTTAGCCAGATTTAATAATCAAAAAAGCTTGATTAATACATAAATATATTTGGTAAAAAGATAGCAGTTCTTTTTTTCTGAAATAAATTTATTCTTCCTTCATGAGAAAACATGAATTTAGTAATACAGTTGACTCCCTCAAATCCACACAGCTTGGGACTAGAGGTTGTGTGGATTTTAGATTTTTGCGGATTTCTGGTCGTTGCTTTGTTTAAATTTTTTAAACAGTAATTTGAGTCAATTAATATTGCAATCGGAACTATAATAAATGCGTACAATATAATAAAATATTAAAATAAGTAATAAAGTAATAAAAATTTAGATAATTTTTTAAATCATTAAAATACTAATAGCAAAGGTCAGGTTAATAATCAATAGTGTATGATTAAATATTCATTATAAAGATTAAATGTATTTTTACGAAATTATTCAACAAAACTTGTCTCATAAAAGTGCATTACTAATTCACATGAAAATCATAAAATAAGGATTTTTTTTTCAAGTTTAGCTTGGCTTAATAACCAAAAAATCTTGATTAATGCATAAATTTATTTGATAAGAAGACTCTGATTGCCAGTGATATCAGCAATATCTTGAATTTTTTCCAAAAAAAATTATTCTTCCTTCATGAAAAATACATGAATAGAGTATTATTAAGAAAAGTACAGATCAAAAAATATATGGAATTGATACAAAACTAAAAAATTCATTTTTTGTCCCAATATTTGAACTGAAAGTTTCATTGTTTACATCCATAAAATATGTGCAGATTTTAGAGAGTTGTGGATTTGAGGGAGTCTACTATATTAACAAAAATTACTAATTAAAATATATATGGAATTGATATAAAACTAAAAAAGTCGAATTTTGTCTAAAAAATCTGAACCGAATGTTTCACTGTTTGCACCATTAAATTACGTGTGGATTTGAGGAAGTCTACTGTATTTGTTTTGTCTATAACTAGCTAGACATTCCATTAATATCACAATACATTCATGTTTAACTTTTCACACAAATAATTAAATATGAAAAAAAGAAAACCTTTTTATTTTTACTAGATTATTATTGCATATAAAGATTCAGATTAAATCCTTACTGAAAAGGATCTAAACAACCTGTGATAAATATTAGGAATATTGTAGACTTCCTCAAATCTGCTAACATCTCGGCACTTCATTACAGATGTAACCAACAATGGAACTTACAGTTCAAATGTAAGGGCAAAATTACAGATTTTTTAAAATTTTATATCGTTCCATATGTATTTAAATACAGTCAAGGATCTATAATCCGCGAACCCATAATCCGCAATTTTCTATAATCCGCGTTACTTTACGAATGTAAACAATGAAATAAACAGTTAAGAAAATTTACAAATTCGTGATCCAAAAATGATTTTCCTTAAACAAATAATAAAAAAAATTAAAAAAAAAATCATAATAAAACATGTATTTTTTTAATCTACTCTTTTATTTTATTAACAGTAAAAAACTAAACTGTAATACGGAATGCACCTAAGCTTACTGAACGTTAGAAACGCCGGCTTTGCATTCGTAACTATTTCAGTTTGTGTAAATTAAGGAGAGTAAATAACGAATGAAAATGCATTATTTTGTGTGCTTGTCGCGCTTCCTAGGATTAACACAGCACCACCTTAGAACTAAACATTAGGAGTTGGAAAAGTCGAATCAATGTAACCAATCATAGTGATCGATTGCAAAGGTTTCGCCAACGTCAGGAAAGGCAAACGGAAACCTTAAACTACAGGCGAACTGTGATTGATTTCTCAAGATCCGATCTTTCGGGAAAGTAAGCTTTAGCTGGGAAACTCTTTTTTTCATTCTATTTACATTTTTAATTTGGCAACAAGCACAGTTGATGATTATGAATTTACGGCATATTCACAGTATCCCCAAAGAAACTCTTCGGGAGAGTTGAATTCTGATAGGGATTGGCCGACGCGTTTTCACGTAACTTGGTGATAATCAGTGGCGTAGCTAGCATGGGTGACACCCGGGGCGGATATAATGGTGTCACCCCCACTAGTATGATGCCACCCCCCATCCCCATTCCGTCATATTTTTTTAACACAATTCTACGTTATTATAACAAATGACCATATTATTCCGTATTTACCTTTCGTCCTCCTACAAAAGAAAAAACACAAGTGCGGCTTATCACTCATCCCATAGTCCGCATAACTAAATGCTGTAGTCTAGGGGTGCACAACCTTTTTAAGAGAAGGGCCACTTATAAATATGTGTGTGTCGAGGGCCATATCAATAACATGGAAAAAATTCAATTTCGAAAATTCATTTTGTGATTTTTACTAGTAAAGGTCGACGAAATTCACGATTTTTACAAAAGCTGATCGGCGAAATTCGCAATTTTTCTGCGCATGATCGATAAAATTCGCGATTTTTCTGCGGCTGATCGACGAAATTAGCTATTTTTAAGAGGCCGATTGACTACAATTCATGATTTTTACGAAGTCGATCGAGAAAATTTAAAATTTTCCACACATAATCAACAAAATTCATAATTTTTTTCGCGCGTAATCAATCAAAATCTAGCGATTTTTATTTAGCCGGTTGATGAAATTCGCAATTTTTCTCACATGATCAATAAAATTAGCTATTTTTCTTCATATGAGCGATAAAATTTGAGATTTTTCCGCAGATGACTGACGAAATTATTGATGTTTAGCAAAGCGATAGACGAAATTTGAGATTTTTAAAAAACTGATGGGCGAAATTCGCGATTTTTACGAAGCCGATGGACGAAATTCGCGATTTTTACGAAACCGATGAACAAAATTCGCTATCTTTACAAAGCTGATCGGCGAAATTTGTGATTTTTCTTCGAATGATTGAAAAAATCGCGATTTTAACCAAGCTGAGCGAGAAAACCCACAAATTTTTGGCACCTGATCAGCAAAATTAGTATTTTTTACAAAGTTGATTGGTAAATTCAAGAATTTTCGCGAATTTTACGAATTCGCGAATTTTACGAAGCCCATCGCCGAAATTCACGATTTCTACGAATCTGATCGACGAAATTCGCGATTTTTTCGTCGCTCATCGACAAAATTCGCGAAATTTTCGTGCCGATCAAGGAAATCCGCGTTTTTTTCACATGGTAAACCGAGAAAGCGTCCGATTTTTTCGCAGAGTTTAAATTGAAATTTTTTCGTGCATTATCAACAAATCTGATAATTTTTTCTTGCCCGATCAATGAAATGCGCGTTTTTTCGCGTCCGATCGACAAAATTCCCCAATTTTTCCGTGCCTGATCGACAAAAACTCGCGATTTTTCCGTGTACGTTCGGCTAAATTTGCTATTTTTTCCGACCTCCATGAGCAAAATTCACGATTTTTTCACACCTGATGAACGAAATGTGCGATCTTTTCGCACTCGGTCAATGAAATTCGCGATTTTTCCGTGTCCGATCAAAGAAATTTGCGATTCTTAAGTAACTGACGAAAGTTTATATTTTCCAGCGGTAAATTGACGAAATTTAAGATTTTTTTCTGCGACTTTTGCACAAAAATTTGATTTTTTTCTAGTTGTAAATTGTCGAAGGTCGCGGGCCACACGTTAACCCATCGCGAGCCACTTTTGGCCCGCGGGCCATAGGTTGTGCATCCCTACTGTAGTCTATATGTAGAAGAAAAGTCTTTCTTTTAGAGTGTGCATTTCGCTACCCACTCGTTGTATAAATTGGTTTTTGTTCCCTGGTGTATAGCTTATTAAGACGCCCCATTCTGTATAAAATTTCACATTCTCAAAGAAAAGGCAATTAACTCTAATGCGTCGTTTACCAGAAATATCATTTTACTCCAGAATATTTTTTCAAAATCTTGTAATATTATGTGTATATATTTGCAAATAAAGATTGGGTGTCACCCCTTAGAGGGTGACACCCGGGGCGGACCGCCCCCTCTGCCCCCCGCTAGCTACGCCACTGGTGATAATTATAACTGGCGTAGCGATTAGACGCTTCCGTCGAGTTTAATTTCCTTCGGAGCCGAGTACAAAGTAAAAATTTGTGTTTAAAAACTCTTAAAGAGTACAGCTTTCAGTAAGACACGTTCCATCCAATGCAATGCTGCAAGAGAAAAGTTACTTTGTACTCGGTTCGGAAGGAAATAAAACTCCTCGACGAAAGCATCTATCGCTCGCCAAGTATAATTATCGCTAAGTTTTGTGAAAACGCCTCGGCCAATCCCTATCAGAATTCAACCCTCTCGAAGAGTTTCTTTGCGGATACTGTCTTGATTTTACTTTTTACTCTAATGCATATGCAAGGTGTAAAATGTGTAAGTGAAATCGCATGGCAATAATTAAATTGTTTTTGTTTAAAAGAACTTTGGACAATAGACATTATTTCATGACTCCATGTATTAGGTTTTTTATTTTCAGACGATGAACGTGAGATGATGCGGATATGTTATTATTATTTTTTGGTTTTCGATATGTATGTTTTCTATAAGTGCTGTAATGTGACCGTCTAATAAATGTTTTGTGTATTTATAGAAGAAGTTATATTTATCGTAAAAAATATTATAATTTTATCTAAATATTACGAAAATTATTAACAAAATGAATAAGAAAAAGCGTAGTAATTCGCGTTTGTAATGAAAGAAAGGTGGCGCTTTTTTCACTGTTAATGTTTGTAATTAGTCCCATGTGAGCGCGGTTACCACTGTCGGTTGAGTTTGCCTTGTGTAAATTGGTTGCTTGTGTTTTTTTAAGTCTTTTAATGAAAAATCGGCTTGCTTTTGTACAAACTTTAAAGTTTGTGGAGAGTTATAAGCGAAGTATACGTTTGACCGAAGCGGTCTAAATTTTAGCTTCAAATTATTAAGAAATGTGCAGCATAAAGTGTAAATGTGAAAACGACATGTAGATAGAAGCATATATATATATAATTTTTTTTTAAATAAAATAACTTTAAAAGTTCATTTTTTTAAATTAATTATTAAATTAGTTACTAGATTTCATATTTATCTTTCAATATTATACTGATTATAGAATTAAAATGCTGTCTAAGAATAATAAAATGACGCATAACCCATTATTCTCTATAATCCGCAATATTCCATAATCCGCGCAACCTTTGGCCCCAACTTGTGCGGATTATAGATCTTTGACTGTATATAATTCTTGATAATATGACTGAACTTATAGTTTTTCATGAAAGAAATAAAACTTTATTTGTGAACAAAAACGCTGAAAATTCGGCATGTAATAGGATTGGATGGAAAAGTTATATTTTTTTTAGCATTTTGTCTTTGTTGAATAAATTTATTTGTCTTTTGTGCACACTATCCAAAAATTAATGTAAAACTTACTTTAGAGGGTTTTTTTTGTGTGACATTATAGCCATTTCCATACATTTAACTTAGTTTAGATACAATGGCGCAATTATTAGAAGCATTTTATTTATGTTTTGTGCCATGCCACAAGTTCAGGGTTCAGTCACTGGCTCGGTCATTTTTCACTCTGGTGGTTCCACACTTAGGTAGGAATGTGACACTTCACTTATTCAATTTTCAATGCTATCAAATTTTTCTTTCATTTTTTTTCAAAATATTTGTTTGATTATAGAATATTCACTTTACAGTGATAAGATTTTATTAATTTGTTTTAAAAACAGAAGAAACATTGAAATTTAAAACTTTACAAATAAAAAAAAATTAAACCATTGTCTACTTAAAATAAATCAAAGCATAAAGTTTAGAGCAAAGACAACAAAAAATAAAAATGAGCCATTAAAATTCCTGTTAAACTATATTGAATATTTGTTGCGACCGTGTGCATATTTTGAAAGTCGAAATCAAAATTATCTTCTTTTTTCAATAATACAGTAAAACCCTGATAATTTGGATTAACTGGGATCAGACCCAATCCGGATTATCGAAAATCTGGAGTATTAGAAAAAAATTAAATAAAATAAACATACTTACAGAAAATCACCTTTATGTTAAACTTATTGAATATTTACAGCCAGAAAAAATGTTTACTTTGCTTAAGTCTTCTGATAAGATTTCAGAAAAAGTTTTTATTAATTCATGATACGACGGTGAAACAAGTTAATGTTATGGAAATTAGCTAATCGCTTCTCAAACTTGAAAAAAAAAATTGACCAAACCGATCCGGATTAACGAGGTGCGAATTTGTGGAGTTCTACTGTATTAACAACACAATATTTATTTTAAAACTTGAAATAAAGCATAGCACAATATCAAAATACAAAATATATAGCGCCTAACATATTGTAATTAGATGTGCCTGTCGAATTTAGAAATAACTGAGTACTTAATTCGCTGTTTGAACTATTTTCTTCATTTCAAGAAAGTTTTCAAAGCATTGTCGATAATATTTAAATTATTCCTTTTTAGAATCAAAATTTTCAAATGTCTGAAGCAAAACCGGATTTACTGTTTGCATATTTGAACTATTAATTTCCGGCGCATTTGAAACTGATACGGGAAAAAGTTTTTCTAAAAATTCTTTTTGTTGCCCTTCAATTGCAGACATAAATTCTTTAAATTGATTAGGATCCATTATCAAAATAAAATTCGTAATTAATATTGAAAATCTAATGCAACGTATCACAATGCAAAAATGTAATTCAAAGTTAATGAGTAGAATTTCATATGTCACTTAACAGTTGAAACATTAAATATTTAATTTTATCATAAAGATAACTTACATTTTAACTCGTCGCCAAAAACTGTTGTGGCCGTGCATATATTTTGAAAGTCAAACTCATAATTAGCTTCTTTTTTCAATAATATTAACAACACAATATTTATTTGAAAACTTGAAATAAAGTATAGTGCAATGTCGAAATACAAAACATAGAATAAAGAATAAACATAACATAACCTTAGTAACTATCGCAACCAAGAAGGTATTGTTGCCATCAATATCAACTTAAACAAATATCGTTTGACAGCAGGGACCGATTTAAAAGTTTGGGGGCCCCTGGGCACAGATGCTTACAGGGGCCCCCTTGCATCGATACTGACAGGGAAATTGACTAAAAACAAATGTTAAAAGAGAATTACTAAAGTAACCATTATTGACATTAAAATAAGCATTAAAAAATTTAATTTAATATTCAATAACTTATTTTTAAATAATTATTTCACTATTATGAAATTTTAATGAGCAGATGTTTTATACTAAACTGTGATGTGCTAATTACAGTTGAACCTCGAAAATCCGGAACCGTCGGGACCGCGGCGATTCCGGATTTTAGATTTTTCCGGATTTTGGAGGTTTATTAAAAAATCTTTTTTTATGGCTATATAATACCGTAAAATCCCATTAATCCGCTCTTCCCGATCAAACGCCCCCTCCCCACTTTATAAAAAATTTGAAATTTTCAAAAAATCCCGAGAAAGCGCCCTCCCTCCCGATTCTCAAAGGCGATTGAAATTGAGACGAATCATTATGAAATGAATGAATCATGAATCTTTGATGAAATGTGCGTTTTTTAAAGATTTTTTTGATTGATTTCATGCTTGTTTTGGCTTTCTTTTTTTTACAAATTTCTCCGTTTTTTCTGCATTTTTTCGACAGAAATTACGTTTTTTTTAAACCCAAATTTTTTCGAGTATCAAAATTCATGATTAATTCAATGATTCATTCATTTCATCATGATTCATTACTTTAAATTTTGTTGAACACTTTTTAACTTTTTAATTTTTGTAATAATAAAGTCTTTAATTAACGGCAAGTCATTACAATATTAACCAGAATATATCTATATATATTTTTTTAGTATAGTTATCAGAATTTAACTGCAGTTGATGAAAATTACAGCTATGTCTTATTTTAAAAATTAATAAAACTGAAATCGGAAAAATGTCCGGATTTTAGAGATTTCCGGAATTTGGAGGTCCGGATTTTCGAGGTTCAACTGTATCTTTTAGTATGCTAGTCTATGTATCTGGAATGATAAGGTATACAATAGAAATATTAAACAAGAATTAAGAACATAATATATTTTTTAAGTGATAAAGGTAAAAGAAAATATTCACTTTAACAAAATAATAAATGGATGTTTCAGGAAAAATGTACAATTTTACAAAAGCACAATATGAACATAATAGAATGTAGAATGAAATGTAAAATTTCATTAGATATAAAAACTACATCAGATTTTAGACAATAATTGAGAAACTTTCAGCAGCATTTGGGGTCCCCTGATTTTCAGGGGCCCTGGGCCTGTGCCCCGAATGCCCTGCCATAAATCTGACACTGTTTGACAGATACAATAATATTATTATTACATTATACTTCATGTTAGTTATGCTAAACTATAAAGCTATTTAAAAAAATGATTAATTTAATTAGTGTAATTGGCATAAAGCTTGGCCCAATAGTAACTGACCTGGCACAGTTAATATGAGTAATCACCAATTAAATAAATTGTATTATTTATATGCTGTAAAGTACTGAAAATTAGCTCCTTTAGCACACAATAAAGTCATATGATATAAAAAATACCTTATAATTGAGACTTTTTTGAAAAGGATAAGCAAATTGGAAGGGTATTGTCAAGGGAAAGGTTTATCAACACGCTTTTTCAAAACAGGGAAAGTGCATATACATTAGGAGGGAGGGAGGATGCTTATATTTGGAAAGGGATTACTTTCAGTATTATTCAAAATTTTTTACTTCAGTACTTTTTTATTTTCAATTAGAAAGAAATAGTTGACGGTAAAAAATTTCTTTAAAATCCTTACATATTCTCTTTAATTTTAAAATATATATTTTTGATTAAAAGAAAATTGTGCTCACAACAATAAAATTTTATTAATTAAAAAAGATTTCTTAAATAAGAACTCAAAGCATTGTTTTCATAGAGTATTTTACTTATACTTTATGTCAGTTACTTTAGGATATTTTACTTCTAAAAGAAAATCTTGTTTATGCAAATGGAAGTATCTCTTTTAAATATTATATAAATTTTAACTTTTTAATACCATTAAGTTCTAAAATAATAAACTATTGGCTAATATCTAGTTTAGCTGTGTAAGGAATATTTTAAATGCTTATAATAAATGTCAGCAAAAATAAAAGTGGCGAAGCGACACATAAAATTTAGTGTCTTCATAAGATCAAATCACGAGTTATAGAACTTTCAGTAGAAGAATAACTAACGAAATTTATATTACCATTAAGTTGTTTTAGTAAAAAAGATACATTCAGTAAATTGATTTTAGAAAATTAGCAACTGTTATACTCAGTAATATCATTTTATTACAGATGCTAACACACGTATGAATCATAAGAATAGATTCATTCATGAATATTAATTCAATCAATTCCATTGTTCCATTAGAAAAAACTCAATAATGTTCAACTAATTTTTAATTAACAAAATAAAATATTTAATTTTAAAAAGAAACAGATAGCTTTTTTAAAATTTGCAAATCTAGAGCTTCAATATGCATTTTGGATAAAAAATTGTAGTACGCAATTTGATTTGGGGGAACTCGGGGGAAATAGGAAGAAGCTTCTCTTTGGAAAAGCTTGATTAATAGCGGTCTGGTAACTAGTATTATAACTACGTGTTAAAAAAAGTACTTATCTTATTGTCACTGCAGCAATTTAATTGATAAAAAATATTAATAATTAGTTTCTAAAAATGCAAGAATCATTATATATGAATCATAATTCATATCATGATTCATTCTTTTATTGGCGTCTTGTGTTTTTCGTAGTTCAGGTAATTTTTAAAACAAAAAATTTTTGTACCCAAGTTCTTTACCAAACTAAATTCATACTAAAGTAGGGTAGTTTCTTTTATTACTATTCAGTAAAAAAATCTAGAGTTTATACTATTTTATAATGACTGTATAAAATTTTATGTGCTGCAACTTTCATTTTTGCTGATTTATCATTGAGTTATTTAAAGCATTATTAATTTTTTTATTTATAGCAGTTAACTTCTTTTATTATTATTATTTATTTTTAAGTAGTTTACCGAATATTATTAAAATTTTAATTTAGATGCAGCTAATTGATTTGAAAAAAATTTACGCTCAATTTAAAATGCTGTGTTGCTTATAAACTGAATTTGATTCTATTCTATTCAATTGAAAGTACATATTTTTTAAATCATTCATCGTTTAGTTAAATACCTCTATAAAGTTTATCGAAATTTTCATTAAAAAAACACATAAATATAAGAAACTACTGTTGAATTCTAAAACAAGCAATAAACGAGATTTTGTTATTGCAAAATTGTTTTTTAAACTCTTTTAAAATTCGTTTGTGACATGAGTTTTGTTTATTTTGTAAAACGATGATTGACATACAGTAATTATTCAGTGGTTTTAACTTCGAAAATGCATGTAATTGAAATTTGTTTTTCTGCATTTTGCATACATTGCAGTGTTTTGGGGGTGGAATAGGTGTATTTTGCAAATAAGAATATTTAGGTAAGTCTAATATTTGTTGTTTGGACTGAGCAGTTCAGTTTTTGGGGACTAATTTTTATTAATTAGAGGATGGCGAGGGTGAGAGGGAGGATTTTTGTGATGTCTGTGTGTCGCTAAGTTACAAGCATGATGATGATATACATAAATATGGTTCGTCATAAAAAAGTACATGAATGTGAGAAATAAATGCAAATGAATTTTTATTGATTTTATTTAATAAGTATTGTATTTTATGCATTTTGGGAAATACTACACACAAAAGTTCATATGCACAGTAAAATTTTTTTAAAAAATTGTAAAATTAGAAAATTGTTAAGAATTAAAAATTAGGAATGAAAAATTTGTAAATAATAATGATAAAATAACATAATTTGGTAAAAAATTTTACCAAATTTTGTTATTAAATGTTGTTGTTATTAAATTAGATATAATAGATATATATAATTAGATAGTTATTAAATTTGTTATTAAATTAGATTATTTGTAAATAATCTAAAAATCTCGAACAAAAAAACTATAAAAACTGAAATGAAAAATTTATAGACATCTAAAAATTTAGAGGGAAAAATTTGTTAAAATCTATAAATCTCAAGAGAAAAATTTCTAAAAATTTAAAAACCTTGAACAAAAAATTGTGAAAGATCTAAAAACTTGGAGGGAAAAATTTGTAAAAATCTGAAGTGAAAAGTTTGTCCAAATAAAAAAAATTGGAGAGAAAAAAAAACTAAACATGACACTTGGAACTTCTTCATACATGTGGAACGCTATGCTCCATGAATTCAGCAGCAGCATGCATATACAGTCAAAGTTCTATGACTCGCACAAGTTGAACCAAAGGTCGTGCGAAATATGGAATATTGTGAATTATAGAGTATTATATGATTTATAGGTCCTTTTATTATTTTAGACAGCATTTTAATTTTATAATGAGTATAATATGAAAAGATAAATATGAAATTTAATAATTAATTCAAAATATTATCTCGAAATTTGTCTTTTTAAAGTTATTTTATTGAAAAAATGATGTATAGTTGCATTTAAATAAAAATAATTACATATGTTCTGTTATATAGTTGTTTTTTTTTTACTGTGAATAAAAGAGTTATTTTTTAAAAAAATAGATGTTTTATTATGACTTTTTTCAATTATTTGTTTTAAAAAATCATTTTTTTTTTAAAAATCATGTTTGTGGATTTTCTGAACTGTTTATTTCACTGTTTACATCCGTAAAGTAATGCGAATTATAGAAATTTGCAGATTATCGATCTTTGACAGTATAGCAAAAATTTGTAGCTAATCTAAAAATATGGAGCAAAAAAATTATAACATCTAAGAATCCAGAGCTCGAAATTTTTAAAAATCTGGGGCAAAAATCTTTAAATTCAGAGATGAAAATTTGTAAAATCTAAAAATCTGGACCAAAAAATTTTTAAAAATTTCTCCTTTTTTCTGCGTTTTTTCAACAGAATTTATGTTTTTTCACGATTTTTTGACCGTTTATTTATAGATACGACATATTTGCGTTGTTTCCAGCAATTTTTTTTGACAAAATTGCGTTCTTATTGGCGAGCCTTTGAAAAATTCACGATCTTTCCGCGATATTTTGATATAATTTGTGTTTTTTTAGAGATTTTTTGACATAATTCACATTTTTATTGCAATGTTTCGTCGAAATGTGGGATTTTTCGCTATACTTCGGCGAAATTCATGATTTTTTCTCAATCCTTTTAAGAAATTTGTGGATATTTTTATTTTGATTCTTTGGCAAAATTAGCGTTTTTTATGGAATTTTTGTGTGTGTGTGTGTGTGGAGGGGGGGGGGGGGGCGCTTTCTCGGGGTTTTTTGAAAACTTCAAATTTTTTATAAAGTGGGGGGTGGGCGTTTGATCAGGAAGGGCAGATTAATGGGATTTTACGGTAAATAGTTTAAATATGTAAAATAATGTAAAGTTAAAAACTAAACAAATATTTGTAATTTTACTTTAATATTTGTATAGTTTTTAACTTTACAACATTTTATAGACACAATGTAATAAACTTGTGATTTTTGTAATTTCATGTTAATATTAAATGTAAACAAAATTATCTGTTTAACTATTAAACTGCTTCAAAAACTGTCTTACATGTTTTTGGAATAATCTCTGAAAATTCAACTCTATTACTAAATAGGAATCATGTTTCTAACTCAAACTTTCGAATAAAGAATGAATCAAATCTCTCAATATCGCATTCAGTTGGCATT
>CAXHSM010001376.1:18302622-18360102 GCA_964019185.1 Maratus speculifer | reverse complement strand
ATGACTGCAGGAAATTTTATACCTGTGTAGAGATTGATCTCATCAGCACCTAACTATGTGAATTGTAGACGCTGATTTCCATCAGCGAGTTAAAAAAAGGCAACTACAGGCTTGTGATTAAATAAACACTTCACTCTTTTAAATTTAACAAACTAAATTATATTGTAAAGAAAACAGCTACAATATCGCATGGCAGATGCATGCTCATGCTCTGAGTGAAAACAGCGTCGAAGTCGAATGCCAAAATACAGTGAGTTAAGTTGAGTTGTAAACAGTGAGATAAGTTGAGTTGTAAAACAGTAAGATAAGTTGAGTTGTAAAACAGTCAGTTGAAAGTTCAGAAAAAAGGAAATTGATTGTTCATGGTTATGATTAACCACTACAGTACTCCCCCCCGGTACTCAAGCATTGAGGACTAGAGATACCGAGGGTTAAAATGAACACGTCGTCCTGAGCGTGTGGTAACAGGTGGCACTGGAACACTGAAAGTTGTGTGACTGGTTGACGCTGGAACACTGGGCTTGAGTGCAGGAGGCGGGACGGGAACACTGGGCTCAGGTGTGGAAGGTGCAACAGGAACACTGGATGATGAACTAGATTCGTTGTCGGAAAAGGCTGGCTTGAGACGGTCAATGCTGACCGTGGACTGTTTACCATTGATGAGCAAAGTGTAAGTTTTTGCAGTACGAGAGATGACTTTGTAGGGTCCATCATAAGGTGCTTGCAAGGGTTTCTTCACACTGTCGTTGCGGAGAAAGACATGTGTGCAGGACTCCAAAGCTGGATGGACAAAAACTGAAGGTTTCTTATGAGTTGTGGTGGGTGTTGGCTTCAGATTCTCCATGGTGGACCTAAGGCGTTGGAGGAATTCGTGTGGCTCTAGCTCAACATCTGTAGAAGGTGCATCGAGGAATTCAACAGGTAAACGAAGTGGGATTCCATAGACGAGTTCAGCAGTGGTACACTGCAAATCATCTTTCAGTGCTGACCGAAGTCCAAGGAGTACCAATGGCAAGGTGTCAGTCCATTTTATGGTTTGATGACATTTAAGACCTTGTTTAAGGGATCGATGGAATCGTTCAACAATCCCATTACTGGAAGGATGGTACGGTGAGGTGCGAAATTTCTTAACGCCTAGCAGGCGAGCAAGAACATTAAAAAGAGTGCTTTGGAACTGCCTGCCTTGATCTGTTGTGATGACAGACGGTAACCCAAAACGTGAGATCCAGTGGCTAATAAAGGTACGTGCGACTGTCTCAGCTGTGATGTCAGAGATAGGTATGGCCTCAGGCCATCTTGTTAGGATGAGCGAAGCGAATCCTCTACTAGTCCACTCAAATTACAATTTGTCGTACGCTTTACAAAAAAACTATTCAATATTTTAACTTCAAATTAAACACAAAAATAAATTATGATCTGTAGATTTGCAGAATATAATTTTTTTTACAGTAAAACGTTAAAAAAATTATTATTTTAATTAATTTATTTTACATGCATTTCCAATACGGACGCATTTTAGCAAATAAATAAAAAATGAAACGCGTATATTTTCAGAAAAAAAAAGTTTAAATCATGGAGTAAATAATTATAGATAGAATCATGATTAATTTATTAAATAAAACATGTTTTCATTATCCCGCAAAATCGTTTGCACAGATGATACTTAAACATTTTAAAAGAATTGTATTATGGATTTCTTTT
The DNA here is from genome assembly GCA_964019185.1 of Maratus speculifer. Taxonomy (NCBI): domain Eukaryota; kingdom Metazoa; phylum Arthropoda; class Arachnida; order Araneae; family Salticidae; genus Maratus; species Maratus speculifer. The sequence goes on along the minus strand of CAXHSM010001376.1, from coordinate 18,358,401 downwards.
TTTTTTTTTTTTTTTTTTTGTAAACTGTGGCAACAAAATAATTGTAAACAAATAAAATTAATTCTTAAATTTGTTATATAAATGAAAAATTAAAAGATCTGCGTGAAGTTGTTGGTTCAAGCTCTTTATAAATATTTTTGCGAAGGTCGTATTGTGGCTAAATAATATCGACTCATTAATCAGAAGGATTTTATAGAAAAAAAAGACTTTAATAAGTTCGCAAACACAACAATAATTATTCGTGAAAACGTCACTGCGAGAGTGAGAGAGCGCTTCGTTAAAAAAGGTAATTCCATTAATTGAGTTGCCATTCGCTGAAAGTAAAAAGTTCTTCCATACGCGGAGAGAATTACAGCAATTCTCATACGCTAACATGTATAAAAACGAAGAAATTAAAATAAAATGTTTTACAGTTAAAAATTCATAGTATCAACGAAAACAGATTTCAAATGTTTTTTCCAGAAAATAGGATTTTGAAGAAGTAACTTTCTTCAAGCTTTCTTCAAATATATTATTCTAAAATAGCTATCAAAGATTATCGGATGTTAATTACAAAGATTGGAAACATGCATATTTCAAACAATTAAAAAACACCAGTGGCTACTTGAAATTGTAAAAACATCTTTAAAAGAGCTTTTAGTTGAAAATTTAAAAAAAAATTGTAAAAGTTTGCTTCGAAAATATCTTATTATGCCAGTTTTACATCATAAATAAAAAATTAAAATGCGCCAAAACATAAAATAACGTTTTTGTTTAATAAAGATGCAATAATAATAATAATAATAAAAAATATTGTTACTTTCAAATATCTATTTTATAAAATAATGCTTCGCGAATCCAAACAAAGCATGGCTTTTGCTAGTATATCTATCTATACAAGTAAGAAGATAGGTGTAGCCATCAGATGGTGGGAGTGGACCAACTAGGTCTAAATGGACATGGTCGAAGCGTAATGAGGGTAGAGTGAAATTTTGAATAGGACTGCGTGTATGGCGAATGACTTTAGAACGCTGACAGTCCAAACAGGAATGAGTCCATTCAGTGACATCTTTAGACATGGATGGCCAAATAAATCTAGTTTGAATGAGTTTTTTTGATGCTCTGATGCCTGGATGTGACAAGTTATGTAAAGATTTAAAAACCACTTTACGATAATTTGGAGGCACATATGGTCTCACCATGTCATGGCTGACGTCACAATATAATTTCAAATTGGGATTTATGGCCCATGACTGAAGTTTCAAAGAATGAGTTGGGTCTTGCAATAATTGAGTAAGTTCTGCATCATTTTTCTGGGATTCAGCTATAGCTGCAAAGTCCACAGAACTAAGGCTTACTGACTGCAGACGAGAAAGTGTGTCAGCGACCACATTTTCGGACCCTGATATATGCCTGATGTCAGTGCTAAATTGAGAGATATAGTCAAGATGTCGAAGTTGACGTGGTGAAGAAGAATCAGAATTTCTGATAAAAGCAAAAGTTAATGGCCGATGATCAGTAAAAATTATGAAATTTTGACCTTCAAGATTGTGGCGAAAATGTTTTACAGCTGAATATATTGCCAGTAATTCCCTATCATAAGTACTATACTTCTTTTCAGCAGGTGAAAGTTTTCGGGAGAAAAAAGCAAGAGGTTTGTAACCATTTGTTGTTAAAGTATTTAAGGCTGCACCTATTGCCACGTCAGAGGCATCAACCATTAAAGAAAGCTGTTGATTAGGAGCTTGAAAATTAAGGGTTGCTGCATTAACTAAATCAAGTTTACATTTTTCAAAAGAAGCAAGTGCTTCGTCTGTCCATGGGACTTCACTTTTATCATTCTTTTTAGAATTTTTCAAAAATTCGTGTAAGGGTGCTTGTACTTCTGCAGCCTTTGGGGGAAATCTCCGATAAAAATTTATCATGGCAAGAAAACGTTTGAGTTCGACTAAAGTTTCAGGTTTAGGAAAATTTTTGATGATCTCAACTTTTTGAGGTAAAGGCTGTACGTCTTCGGAGGTTATAAGACATCCTAAAAAGCTAACAGATGATTTACCGAGGACACATGTTGAGGGATTAATTTTTAATCCGTGCTGCGCTAAGCGAGTAAAAATTTGTTCCAAATGCTGTTTATGTTGCTCAGCATTATCGGAAAATACGAGTATGTCATCATAATAAGGCACACAGTAGTCTAAGCCAGAAAGAACTTTGTGAGTAAAACGCTGAAATGTCTGTCCTACATTGCGTAAACCAAAAGGCATAAAAACATATTCGAACAAACCGAAAGGGGTTGTTATAGCAGTTTTTGGTATATCGGGAATATTTACAGGAATTTGGTGATAAGCCCTTTCTAAATCAATAGTTGAAAATATTTTCTTTTCAGAACATACCTGTATGCAGTCTTGTATATGAGGGACAGGGTATCTGTCAGGTATGGTAATTGCATTTAGGCGGCGGTAATCACCACAAGGGCGCCATTGACCATTAGGCTTTTGGACCATATGCAAAGGACTCGCCCAGGGGCTGTTAGAGGGGCGTATAATACCTTGGCTCATTAGGTACTCAAACTCTGTGCGTGCAGCGTGATGCAGCTCAGAAGATAAACGCCTAGGTTTTGAAAATACCGGAGCACCAGTTGTCTCAATATGGTGATAAATGTCTACAGATTCAGGCTGCTTAATTGGTTGGGAGGGATTAGTGAGTTCGGGAAATTTGCTAAGAATTTTATCGAATTCAGAATCACCAAGTAGGACTGATAACTGGGGGTGTATAGAATTATCATGCATTATTTTCCCTTTTGACGTGAGTTTGGTTATGGCGTCAATTAAACAACCATTTTTTACATCGATAAGGAGATTGAAATGCTTGAGAAAATCAATCCCAATGATAGGTTGGTTAACATTAGCGATGACGAAACACCAAGAAAAAGCACGGCGTAAATTTAGGTCAAGAGTTAAAAATTTTGTGCCATAAGTAGCAATTTTATTACCATTTGCAGCATAAAGGTATAAGTCAGAAGAGGGAGAAGTTACAGAGGAATAACTTTTCGGTAACACAGACAAATCCGCCCCCGTGTCGATTAAAAAATTTTTACCAGTTTTTTTATCGGCCAACATAAGTCTATTTACTTGGCGGTCGCTAGTGTGGCCGGTTGGCGATCGCCGGCTTAGTTTCCCGAAAATGTACAAGGTAAGTTACATTTTTTGGCATTGTTTCCAAAATTTGTGTGGTAAAAACACATACCATTGGAAGGTTCTTTATACTTATTTTGTCTGCGAGTTTGAGATGAGCTTCTGCTCTGATTGTTATGTCTACTTCTACTTCTAGAGTGTCGTCTGTTTAATGAGGTGGTCAATTCAGACACCATTGTTGTCAATTGAGAAATTTGGTTTTCAAGTTGACTTATTTTAAGGTCACATGAAGTATTTGGAGTAGCGACAGCATTTACTGAAGGGTTACTGGTCAAATCATTAATTTTATCAGCAACAGCAGCTAAACCCGAGAGATCCTCACTGAGAGCAGCCAAAATAGTTTGTGTGTTGCTGGGGAGTCTACCTAGCCACAAAGATTTTAATAAGGGCTCACTAACAGTATCACCAGCAAGGGTACGCATCCGGGTAAGTAATTGGGAAGGCCGCTGATCCCCTAACTCTAACCCTTGCAGCAAAGTTCGGATTTTTGAGGCTTGACTTTCTGAATGTAAGTCAATTAGGCGAGATTTCAAAGCATTGTATTTGTCATTCTGAGGTGGCTGTAAGATGATGTCGCTCACCGAATTTAAAATATCCGAATCCACTACCGAAACCACGTGGTTAAATTTTGTCTCGTCCGCAGTAATGCCAGCGAGGGAAAATTGCGCCTCCAGCCGAACAAACCATAACGAAGGATTTGTTTTCCAGAACGGCGGAGGTTTTACAGAAACGCGTGCGACTTCCGCGGAAACTGTGTTACCGGTTTCGTTTGGATTCATAGTTGAAAAATAATGTATTTATACGGAACAGAGACAAAACAAAATAAAATAAAATAAAATAATTGGGCGATTCACTACTAATGGTGTGACGATTTCATTTGTTATTTACAATACAAAAAAATAAAAACAAAAGTGCAATCAAGTTGAAGAAAGAAAAGTTATGAAAATAAACATTTTGGATTTTGTTTACGATTGGGAATACTGGCAATATAAACGACACACACTAAAAATATATATATATATACAAAATAGATCATGCCCATACATTAAATTAAAAAAAAATCAACTTACCGATCACCACGTGACAACAGCGACATCAAAAAATTTCAATCACAATCGATAAAGATCTCTCATAAAGCAATAGCTACCACGACATTAATAAGAGAGAAATTCACGAAGTAGGTTTTTTGATCTTCATAATAAAAAAAAAGATAGCTCTCGGCGCGTGTCTAATACTACGATAAGGTCACCAGTGTAGAGATTGATCTCATCAGCACCTAACTACGTGAATTGTAGACGCTGATTTCCATCAGCGAGTTGAAAGAAGGCAATAAATACTTTGTAATTAAATAAATACTTCACTCTTTTAAATTTAACAAACTAAATTATATTGTTAACAAAACAGCTACAATACCGCATGGCAGATGCATGCTCTAAGTGAAACAGCGTCGAAGTCGAATGTCAAGATACAGTGAGTTAAGTTGAGTTGTAAACAGTTAGATAAGTTGAGTTGTAAAACAGTCAGTTGAAAGTTCAAAAAAAGGAAATTAATTTTTCACGGTTATGATTAACCGCTACACATGTATGAGATTTTAAAATCCATAAACGTTGTACAATAAAACTTTCTGAGACAGAACTGCATTAGGAAAAAGAAGAAAAAAAAACGCGTTACAGACAAATTTTCTTCTTAGCAGGTGTAAATTTATTATATATTCTTTTCTTAAGTATTAGTATATTCATTTTGCATGGATCAAAACATTTTTATTAGCGCTTTCCAACAAAGTTGAAAAATGCTTATGTATTCGATTTGTCTGGCCGTCTGTCCGCGCTGTAACTCCCGTAAATATACTCGGATTGCTCTGGAATTTGTGGAAGTTACTGATGTTTACCCCAGCACGAACCTTATTGAAAATGAAGTTTCTACCATGATTAGTTTATTTACAGGGAGAGTCAAAAGTTTTTCATTACATTATGGCCTATGGGGAAAATCGTTTCAAAGGAATTTTAAAGATGTTACACCCTGTCAAACATGTTAAAATATATAGGCATTTACAAGATGGACTAAAAAATATATTCCGTAAAATATGCGGTGAAAATATAGCTATTATTCATTTACAGGGACACACAAAGCATTCCATTAGATAATGATAAAGAGGGGGAATTGTGTGAGACATATTTTAAATATATTAAACTGTTTCATGTATAATAAAATTGTATCACTGAGGCTTAATATAAATTGTACGATACTGCCTTGCAAAAAATGAAGTACATCGAATTTACAGGGACACTCAAAAGATTTCAAATAGTATATTCTTTCCGAAGTACTTTTTTTCTATCCGATAACGGCTGATGAATGGATGAAATGCATTTTAATTATGACATGTGAATTTAAGTTTCACTAAATCTATGTACATTTCATGGTGTGTATAAATGCTATAGTTGATATACAGGACTACCCAACAGAGTTCGCCAACGTTAGTGAATATGAACAAAAATTACTTAAAGGTGGTTCTTAAATAAGCTATGCATTATTACGCTGAACTGCATACAATTTACAAATAAATGTTTGCAGAGTATAGATAAAATGATATACAGGGCCATGTAAAGAATTGTGCACATGGACACCTATGAATGATAATTCATAACAATGTGATTTCAGTTGTTTTAAGAGTGTTTTAGTTTTAAATGAATTTTAGCTTCTTACTGACGTGTAATAAAGGTACAAGATAAACTACAGGGCTGAACAAAAGTTTTCAAGTATGTTTCCCATTTATTAGTACAAATTGCTCAAAAAGAAATTTTAAGCTTTTTTCTTGCTAAACTAAATGTTCCCATTTTATAATATGTATATCAACTGACAGATCAAATACAAGGGCTGTTCAAAAGTATTGGAACACATATTTGGTTATATATCCTTATTTCCCTAATTAACGAAGTTTTGTTAAAGATTTCATGAAGTGTTGGAAAGTACTTCATAATCTATGCTTAACGCATGATTTTTCTTACTTGTTTAAGTTAATATTTTTTAAACAACGCTTGGTAATATAAGATTTACAATTTACAAAGAAATGTTTGCAGAATATAGATAAAATGATATACTGGGCTACGCAAAGAATTAGGTACATGGAGCCTATGATTCATAATTAATGAAAAAGTGATTTCAGTTGTTTTAAGAGTGTTTTAGTTTAAAATAAATTTTAGCTTAACACTGATGCATAATAAAGGTACCAGGCAAACTACAAGGATGAACAAAGTATTCAAGTATGTTTCCATCTATTAGTATAAATTGCTGAAAGAAAAATTTCAAGCTACTAGGCATTTTTTTTTTTTTTTTTGCTAAACTAAATTTTCCTATTATATAGTTTTTATATTAGCTGACAGATCAAAAACAGGGCTATTCAATAGTACTGGAATGCACATTTGGCTATATTTGGCTTTACCTCCTTATTTACCTAAATAACGAAGTTTTGTTAAAGATTTCATGAAGCGTTGGAAAGGGCTTTCTTACTTGTTGATTTGTTGTATTTTTCTTACTTGTTTAAATACATGATAGATTCCGAGATAATTTTCGCACTCCCCCCCCCCACATCTCCCAGTGCGGTCATCAAATTACAATAAATATACATGTTTATATATGTGACAATATGAATCCGTTCATGAGTATATAAAGTTTTAGATGTGTTTTTTGTGTCCCCCCGTAGAAAAGTAAAATTGCTATATTGAAAAAAAAAAATCATATTTTACTGATGTTATATATTGAGAATTTGCTTCTTATAAAGTTTTATTATGAAGGCCGTCATAGATTATAGTCCTTGGCAGAAAGTAGGAAAAATTATTATTATTATTATTTTTAATTATAGGATACGTTATTTACATTCATAGAAAATATCTTAACGAAATTTTATCTTCTAAAGTCGTGATAGACTCCGAGGTATGTTTTGTATCCCCTTCCCATCCTTTTTTTTTGCTCTTAGAGATACAAGAGTGCTGAAGTTCCCCAAAATATATTTTTATTTGTTGTTCATATTTTTATTCGTACAAAATTTTATCATTCAGCGGTTACGCGTTTTGATATAATTTTAATGCCTCCCCCCCCCCCCTTTCAAGAGACAGAAATGATGCCAAATTAAGAAAAAATCATCTCAATCTGGTGTTTATATTCTGACGTTAACATCTGACATACTATACGAGTTACCTAATATGTGGTTTATAAATAAAGCTACGTTTATATATATATATATATATATATATATATAAGAAAATTAAATAAGATATGGAAAAATATTAAGTTGGATTATTTTCACTTTTGTTAAAATACTAAGTATTTATCAATACAATTAGGTTTGATGAGAAAATATTACAACTGAAAGTACTCGTAGGACCGCGAGGATTTTGTCCTCTAAGTTTTTGTCTGCATCCCATTACTTATTTTTATGGAAACGATAGGGAATTTTTCACTAAAAGTACACACTAATCACTACACACATTCTCTACTTTTAAATTACAGTAACAACTCTTACATACATCATGATTTTTTAAATAATGTAATTCAACAAAACTTCGAATTTAGAACAAACATTAAAATAATGCTGATTTTAACTTTGTTTTATTTGATTCATAAAACCTGTTACTATTTTGTAGTTATTCATATAATTGGCTAATTAGCAATTAATGAGTTTTTTTTTTTTTATTATTCGTTTGTGAGTAACCTAAACCTAAATGCCCCACTCTTCAATCTAGCTCCGACACTTAATTTTTAATATTTTTAAACAGAATAATGAAAATTATCTGCTAAATGTTGTTTTTCAATAATAAATAAATTAATAAATAAATAAGACGGAACTAAACAGCAGATTTCCCAATAAATTCCCAGATTTTCCCTAAAAATCCTTGCTTTCTATCGCATTATTAATTTTTTTTTTTTTTTTTTTTTTTTTTTTTTTTTTCACAAATGCCTGAAACTGACAGGAATTTTTATTCAGAAACTTTGTAATTGAAAGGCCGAGGATCTTTCAGAAAACAATGTCAAATTGACATTTTCAACACGAAAGTGCGCAAAAAGAAAAGAACTGATGCGTGAGACAATAATAGGTTATAACTCAAGGTTGATTAATTTATCAGAAAAAAAAAAAAAAAAGACTTTTCGATTACAAAATCATTCCAAGAATCTTGCTTAAAAGTACCATGCTTATATATGTGTATGTCTGAAGTTGTGCGTTTTGCTAACAGAAAATATATTTTTATATAGCATACGTGCATGCCATTTGCAGTACTTAAAAATCGAATAACATTTTAATTTTTTTCATAAAGGGACACATTTGGACTTGCTGTCGATACTGATTTTTCCACTTGGAATTCGACGTAAATTTTCAGGATTTTATAGAATTTTCTGAATTCTTTTTAAATCGTAAATTATTGCAATTTTTTTTTTTTTTTTTTTTTTTTTTTTTAAGGAACTGGGGCATGTGTTGAGATTCAATATCACACAGCTAGATTTCTCAAGTATTTTAAATATAAGCTTACTTCTCCTCAAAAAGTCACATAACCATATTACGACGTTTTTCGCCAATCTTTTGAAATCATTTTGAGATAAAGTAAAGCCCGACAGCATTGCAACGAATTCAATAACAACTTTTAACATATCAAACATTTATACAAATTTCTAAAAATATTCAAAGTTTTGTAGTATACTGTAAGAAAATAACTTCAATATACGTATGTGTTTGTCTTAAATCATAGACTTTTAAACTAAAATACAGTGAGAGTTAATATTTTATTATCATGAGTAGTAGCAGTTATATTAGTACTTAAACTAATGAAACTTAATAATACCATTTAAACCACCATTAATATTCTTTATCCAGTCAAAAATGTGTAAATGTCCCTATGTATAACGAAATAATCCGTGGTGTCTGCTAAATGACGCACTTTTTTAAATAACCTGTCCTGTAAATATTTTCTTGTTACTTTTATTTCTTCTAAGCAGGTTTCATTACATTTTGCAAAACATTTGTAAATAAACTTGATAATTTCTGTAAATTTAATACCTCCCCCCTCCCCCCTCCCCAAAAAAAAAAATCCTTTTATTGATTTTTTCTTAATCAAACAGGCTCCAACACAGATTCCCTCTTAATAAAATAAGTTCCTTCAAAAAATTCCATCTTATAAAAACATATTTTGTTTCATTAATAATTTCATTAATTATTTTGTTCGTTTTTTATCTGTAATTTGCAAACAAATTCACTTGAAAGAGAAATCTTATGATATTTTATGAAGCTAAATTAAATAATCGCTTTCTTCGAATTTACGCAACTGGATTTCATCTTTCGTTAGAAAGTATTATGGTTACAAAAATATAATGAATTTATAAAAATAGTTTTTATTTTTCACAAAATGGGCCCTAAGGGAAAAACCCTGCTTCGACCCCTTTTCAAACAAAATCTGCTTGGTCATCCATTTCCTCTATATTGAAGGTACGCAATACCCCCTAGACAAAAGAAATTTCTCACATTCCTCGGGCACCGACACACATTTTCTCCCATGTCCCCGTCCCATCATTCTTTTAAATTCCTCCCCTCACAGAGGAGCTCAGAGATTCAAAAGAAGCTCGCTATCCCATCTCCATTAAAATGTCTGACACTGATTATCAATTGCAAATTTTTTCATCTTCACAGAAGGTTTAAATTGATCTATTTTGTAAATAAACAAATTTAAAATTCAAATTTAATCCTGGTACAATTAACAGATTATAGAAATGCCTCGGCATATTTTATCTGTGCGTAACATAATTATTTAGGATGCCATGTCTATGTAAGAGATGGATAAAAGTTTCTCATGGGCGTAGTAATCTGGCGGGGGGGGGGGGGATATATCATATTTTCTATAGAGTATGAAGTAGCAGAATATATGTAGTTCATTTATAGGACTGCTACAAATTGTAATTGCTGGAAATGCATTTTCAGTTGTTAGTACATTTTTAAGCTTAACCCTTTTGGGTCTAGTGTACTATTAAAATAGCACATGTCTTATTATGGAGTATTATTTTGTTTTAAGAAATATACATTCCATACTGTTTACATGTAGTAATGTTAATATGTATGTCTATACATTTACTATATGACTTAATTTATATTTAGGCATTTAGTAATAATAATAATCATAATTTTTCGCTTAATTATCTTTGCATCGTTTGCAATTCTTTTATTTTAAACATATATTCCACTCTTTAAATTTAAAATAAAAGTTATTTTACTGAAATAATAATGTGTAATAAAGCACGAAAAGTATTAGAAAGTTGTAATATAAGATAAATCTTATCGTAATACAATACTTTCTAATTATCGCCGAAAATTTTTCCTTAACCTAATGTCATATGAATATTAAATGTATAGTACGCAAAACAACATGTATTATCTTTCAGACAATGAAATATTCGTTAAACACTTATTAATCTATTTGGATAGCTAGTGTCAATGTTATTAATGTAAAAGTAATTTTTTTCTAAAAACCGGGAAAAAAAAAAAAAAAAAACAGATTCTAAAGGATTAGTAAAAGTTCAGTGCATTACGTGGTCAGTACAGATTTCATATCAAACTTATGGATTTTATATGATGTTTATCAAGTGTATAAACAGGTTTAGTTAAATAAATAATAAAACAGTATTGATGTCTGTAGGAGGTTTCCTGAAAATGCACATGAACTGTTTCAATCGTTTTCCAGCTGATTTAAATTTTAACTTCCCTGTGCGATACGTTGAAACAACTATCGGCCATATATACGATAACACAAACGAATTCATAAGCCTTTTCTGTCAACAATTCTTGAAAATAAATTTTAAAAAGTTTATTTGAATATTTTATTTCATTTAATGGAAAGAATGAAATTTATTAACAGAATTTTACTAATGTTAGAAAATGTTTCCTAACCTATAATCAATGCACACGATTTTGTTTTTGTTTTATTTGCTCGATAGTTCTCGATATTCGTAATTTATTTTGCTCGATTGTTTTGCGATATTTGCGCTTAATTTTGCACTATCTTTTGAAGATAATCGAGATTCATTTTACTCGATCATTTGATGAATTTCATGATTATTTTTTTCATTCACGGCTGGCAAAATTCCTATTTTCGTAAGTTTTTGACGAAAATCACGATTTTTTAAAGGTACTTTTGGAGAAATTTACGTATCATGCGACCTATAGACGAAATTCGTAATGTTTTCGATTATTCTTTAACAAAATTCGTGATTTATTTTCACGACTGTTATATTTTCCTTGATCATTAGACGAATTTTGCTGGTTATTTTGATTGATCGTGACTGATTCCCTTGTTTTGCGTAATGTGTGTCCACTGAATGACGAAATTCTAGATCACTTTCAGTGACTAACTCATACAATTTTCTATTTGCGTGATTTTAGTATATTTTTTGTTAAAAAAATCAATATAATTTTCAAAAAGAGTGATAAAAAATGTAATTTTTTCTATGATCATTTGACGAAATTCGCAATTTCCCCCTCAACCGATTGTTAAAAATAGCAATTGTTTTCACGACCATTTACCCAAATTCGTGATTATTACTTTCAGTGGTTGGTGAACAAAATTCTTTATTTCCGTGATCTTTTCATGAAATTGACGATTTATTTGTATATTTTTTTCAATAGTTTGGAGAATTCGCGGTTTTCTTATAGTATTTTTACAGCAACTGATTGACAATATTGTCTATTTCCGCAATGTTTTAAGATTGTGATTTTTCTTTCTTTCTTCTTTTTTTTTCCTAATTCGCAATTTTTTCTTCTAATTATGACCTGCACTGAAAATAATCACTTTGCACGGATTTAAAAAAAAAAAAAAAAAAAAAAAAAAAAAAAAAAAATCTATAAGCACATGTAAGAGCCACTAAGCATAGTATACTGAGTATACACCACATACTAAGTATATATAATCCGAGCTTCAGGTACATTAGGACCTATTTTGGACTATCTTTCCAAATTTTCAAACCTCTATGTGCGGTAGGTATCTTCAGCCATCGTACACAGATAGACACACACACACACACATCTTTCTTTTAATATTAAGGGTGTTCTTAAATAAAAAAGGGCAACTTTGTGACACATGCTTTAATTTATTTTTGTTTGGAAATGCATGAAAATAGCAGGTGTTGTTATTTAGAAACTGTCTAATTGCATTCAGTTTTCTGTTTAAAAAAAAAAAAAAAAAAAAAAAAAAAAAAAAAAAAAAAACGCAATAGATTTTTCATAACAAGCCTTCAAAGTTGACACTTTTGAGCACGGTTCCCGACGAAAGCAGAAAAACCGGTCGAAAAGCAGGAGAAAAACGGGTGATCAAGTGATCGAAATAGCTTAGAACTGGATAGATAATTTAATTATTATAAAATGGAAAAATAAGTTCGATTCGAAATCGCTTCCATAGTCAGGCATTCCAATTTTATATATTTCTGTTAAAAAATGAATTTGTAAATGTGTCAGAACGTTTTGCGCTTGTTGAGCGGAGCATTACCTTAAGACAGAGCTGTCCAACGCGGCGCCCGCGGGCGCCATGGCGCCCTTTGCGCGTTTTCTTGGCGCCCTTTTGAAAGTTTCCCGTTACTAGTCTTTTTTTTTTAATTTTTAAATATAATTCCCTTGAAAAGGAAAACTTTTTTTTAAATTATTGATATTTTCATAAGACATGTTTTAAAAATCTCTACAAGTGTATTTCATGTATCAAAAATTCTAACGTACGCAAGGTATCAAAAGAAAGGCAACAGCACTATTTTTTTCTTTTAAACTAAGCATGTGCATTATGTAAGTGCATAAGAATTTTTTTTTACTAATTTATAGTACTTATGCTTTATAAATCTTTTTATGGAAATTATACTGAGGGAATTAATAAATGTCGGCAATAGCTTTTTTAATACACTAAGAAGTAAAATGTTGAAAAAAAGCGATCCTTCTTCTTTTCCTTCCCCATTTTTGTTTCACTTTGTTTCATTGGCTATTCGGCTGTTTTAAAGAAAGAAAAAAGATCAGATCTTTTTCTTCCCCAGATCACTGAAAATTTAGGTAAATTTGTTTCTTAAAAAAATCTATAAAGTCGTGCGAAATGATTTCCATCTATGAAAGCTCTTTCAGACTCTCTCTTTAAAACCACCCAAAACTTTTTTTTTTTTTTTTTTTTTTTTTTTTTTACAATGGCAAATTTATACTTCCAAAAAAATTGTAGTCATTGCAGAGTGTTTGCGTTCTCAAAATGCCTAACAGTATCTCTGATTGCCATTTTATTTTCTGGCTTTTTCTAATTCAAAAATGTTTGAGGTACCCCTCGCAGAAAATTGTAATATTCGAAATTTATTACGATTTACTGTTATTTTATTTTATGATTATTATTATTTGTTATCATTATCATTATTTTTATTCTTTACATGATCAAATGCTTCATATCTATAGAAGCATTATGACCCTTTTTTCATTTATATATTAATATTAAAATATGAATTTCTTGCACGTTTTGAGCCATGTTAATAATGGCGCCCTTCATTGCTTGTCATAAGCCGAGATGCGCCCCTATTTGATAAAAGGTTGGACAGGCCTGCCTTAAGATATTTCTTTTAGTAGCTTAATAAAGATTTGTAAAATGATTAAATGCGCATGTCAGTTTTGGTCATGGAAATAATGTCATGTTATAGAGGTCTTCACGGGCCGAAATTTCCAGGCCCGGGCTCGGCCCCAGCCACAGAAAAAAAAAAATCGGTCTGGCACGAACGAAAAAAAAAATATTGGTCCGGCCCACTGTAAAAATTAAAATTTCGGCCCAGCCCGTAGAAAAAATCTGTCGGCTCGACCCGACCCAAGTGAATTTCTAAGGAACATTCAGTTTTACTTGCACGGAGGAATTCTGACAAAAAAAAAAAAAAAAAAAAAAAAAAAAATGTTAGCCTTTTTTTTAATGTTTATAATCTTCAGTTATGAAGAATTGGCGTAAGCTTCGAGATCAATGTTTTAATAAACTTCTATTTGTTGTATGTAAATATTTTAGTTATCATTATTTTTATAAATCCATATTAAATGTAGTGGAGATTTAAAAATTTTAAAAATGGCTTATGGTAAACGTAAAAACTTCTAAGGCGGAAACGCATTGGCAAGAAAAAAACAGGTTATAGACAAGTTCCCTTCTTAGCACGTAGAAATGTATTACATATTTTTTATCTCGCGTATTATTGAATTCATTTTGCATGGATTATCAGTTTAAAAGAAGATTCTGTCATAGGCAGGTTTTTTTCATACTTTAACTATATTTTAAAAAGCCTAGAAATATGCGATTCTTTTAAAAGAATAAATTTTTAAGTTTAGTTGTAGAAGAATATCGAATTAAAAATATATATCTCTTTTGAAAAATTTTTGGGCTAGGCAAAATTTTACGGATTTTTGAACAGGTTACATCGAGAAAATTAATTTCAAACGGGATAACTCAGCCGGGACTGAATATTTTCGTCCGAGAAAACTAGGAAGAATGAAATTAATCCCAGCTTTGTGAAAAAAGTAAGTTAGGCCTGTCCCGATCCGTCAGAAAAGGGTAAAGCCCGAGCCGAGCCCAGCCCAGCCGGTAAGATTAGTGACTATGCCCGGCCCGGTCCGACCCAAGCCTTCAGAACAAAGCAAAGCCCGGCCCCGGCCCAGTGGCGTAGCCAAGGGGAGGGTCCAGGGGGTCCGGAACCCCTCCGAAAATCCGAACGAAGAACTGGTTTAATAAATAATAGATAAAACAGTAAAACGGCTATGACAGAATCACATAGAACCTAAATAAATTCCGCTTTAGATGGATGTTCGTCTTAGAAAGTATAATTTAAAAATATGTCTTTTGCGGGACTATAAACTTTTTCATTTTAGACAGATTTCCGTTATACTTTTAACTGTCACAGTGTGCATTATTAAAACTGCTAAAATGCACTCATCCTACAGTACATCTCTGAAGACCATTATTGTACATTGTAATACAGTAAATTTGTTAAGATTATTCTATAATGCTTTCAAAAAGCATACTGTACAATTTTACTTGCTAATACGAAAACCCTTGTTAAATGGAATTTCCACCGTCATTTGTGATTTCATCTTGACAGATTTTACTACATCTATAATCTGAAAGAAAAATTCTGGACCCCTCCCGAAACGAAATTCTGGCTACGCCGCTCGGCCCGAATGACTTTAAAGAAAATCGGTCCGAACCCTGTCGGGAAGGGCGTTCTAAGTGCCCCCCCCCCAACTCCACATAGAAATGGACCAGTTTTCTTTCTTTTACGACTACATAATTCATGTCGAAGTTTTTTGTCATGTCAAAGTCATGACAAACGATTTTTGGTTTTTAAAATAAACTGCTTCATGCCGATTGAAACGAAAAAAAAAATATTTTTTTAAAAAATTAATATGTAAAATTTTTAGTTGTTAAAAGGCCACACAGCTAACAGAGTTAAAATGGTTCCAAATGGTTTAGTTGTTAGAGCGTTCGTGCGCGATACCGATGACCTGGGTTCGATTCTAGGCTTGAATGCTTTTTAACTCTTTTGGCTGTGCGTTTTTTAAGCATCTAAACAAGTATCTTTCTAAATGGTTCAGTTGTTAGAGCGTTCGTGCGCTAAACCGATGACCTGGGTTCGATTCTAAGCTTGAATGCTTTTTAACTCTTTTGGCTCTGCGTTTTTTAAGCATCTAAACAAGTACCTTTCTAAATGGTTCAGTTGTTAGAGCTTTCGTGCGCTATACCGATGACCTGGGTTCGATTCTAGGCTTGGATGCTTTTTAACTCTGTTGGCTGGGCGTTTTTTAAGCATCTAAACAAGTATCTTTCTAAGTGGTTCAGTTGTTAGAGCGTTCGTGCGCTATACCGATGACCTAGGTTCGATTCTAGGCTTGGATGCTTTTTAACTCTGTTGGCTGGGCGTTTTTTAAGCATCTAAACAAGTATCTTTCTAAATGGTTCAGTTGTTAGAGCGTTCGTGCGCTATACCGATGACCTGGGTTCGATTCTAAGCTTGAATGCTTTTTAACTCTTTTGGCTCTGCGTTTTTTAAGCATCTAAACAAGTATCTTTCTAAATGGTTCAGTTGTTAGAGCGTTCGTGCACTATACCGATGACCTGGGTTCGATTCTAGGCTTGGATGCTTTTTAACTCTGTTGGCTGTGCGTTTTTTAAGCATCTAAACAAGTATCTTTCTAAATGGTTCAGTTGTTAGAGCGTTCGTGCGCTATACCGATGACTTGGGTTCGATTCTAGGCTTGGATGCTTTTTAACTCTGTTGGCTGTGCGTTTTTTAAGCATCTAAACAAGTACCGTAATTTCTGGAAGAAACGCCGCGGCGTTTACGTGTTTAAAACTGAAATTTCAAGCGATGCGGCGTTTCTACCGATGCGGCGTTTACGAGCATTTTTTTTCAAACAAGCGTGATATTTTTCAGAATTTTTCCGAAAATTAAAAAAAAAATCGATCATAATTCCAAAATTCGGACATAAAATGTATCGCGAATTCCGACAAATGATTGCAAAACAAATTAATTTCGATTTCGTCAAAATATCGCGAAAAATGTCAATTTTCATTAAAAGAACGCAAAAAGTTACGCAAATTTCACATTAGATTACGAATAAACGAAAATTGCATTTTCGAATGAATTTCCCCCTCCCCTTCTTTTATAACTTTCAGAAAATTTGTTCTGAATCCGATTTTTCCCCCGTTCCAAAGATTCAGTGATGAATCATGATGAAATGGATGAATCATGAATCTTTGATGAAATGTGCTTTTTTTAAAGATTTTTTCAATTGATTTCATGCTTTTTTTTTTTTACAAATTTCTCCTTTTTTCTGCGTTTTTCGACAGAATTTACACTTTTTTTAAACCAATTTTTTTTTCAAGTATTGCTTCAATTATCAAAATTCATGATTCATTCAAAGATTCACGATTCATTCCTGAAAATTTTTTGAAACGATCGTGGAAAAATCCTGTGTAAGCGCCCCTCTAATTATTTTATGATTTTTCGTCACGTTTGGGGGGAGGGCGGATTAACGGTACTGTTAGGGAAAAAAATCACCGTATCCGCTGCGCCGCACTAAGCATATTTTTACTTTTAAACTCGTATGCATCGCGGCGCTTATTCCCGAAAATACGGTATTTAAATAATATTATTAATTTTGTATTTATTTATTAATTTCTGATTAATAATTTCATTTTTATGATTTCTTAATACAGCTTATTAATGTATTTCTGTTTAACATGTTAACCGCGATTACCGCGGAAATTTCACCTGCGGCTTTTACGACGATGCGGCGTTTACGACCATTTTCTAAAATTTTTGAGTGATTTTCCGCGATGCGGCGTTTATGCCGCTGCGGCGTTTCTTCCAGAAATTACGGTATCTTTCTAAATGGTTCAGTTGTTAGAGCTTTCGTGCGCTATACTGATGACCTGGGTTCGATTCTAGGCTTGGATGCTTTTTAACTCTGTTGGCTGTGTGGTTTTTAAGCATCTAAATGTGTTTGGTTTGGCTTATAATAACCAATTATCAAGAGGTGGGATATAGGTCCTAAGGGGGTGGGGGGTTGTCCTCCGTGGGGTCCTTTCTAAGGGAACGTATATCGTATTCACGCAAAGAAATCTGCTTTTGCAGTATCGCATTCAGAAATTTAGTTCAAAATGCAAAATTTGACGTAAATTTTTAATATATTTTCTTTTTTTACCAAAAAAGATCAAAATCTCTTTCGATTAAATTATTTTATAATAAGAAAACTTGCCAGTTTCACGCGTTTCCGAACAAAAATTAATTAAAAATGTTAATGAAAGCAGCTCGACTGAAAACAGCCTTAATACTGTTCGAGATTCTTAGTTTGTGGCTTAGAATTTTTTAGAAAATGTAAATTCAAAATATCATAAATCAGTACAATAGAACCCCGCTAATTCGGATCCCGTTAATCCGGATCTCCGCATCAATTTGGTCATTTTTTTTTTCAAGTTTGAGAAGCTACTGGCTAATTTCCATAACATTAAATTGTTTCATCGTCGCATTCTGAATTTAAAAAACTTTTTTGAAATCTTTTCGGAAGAATTAAACAAAGTAAACAGTTTTACCGTCTATAAATATTGAATAATTTTAACATAAAGATGATTTACTGTAAGTTAGAGGTCTGCACGGCCCGCGGGCCGGTCCGGGCCGACAAAAAAAAAAAAAAAAAAAAAAAAAAAAAAAAAAAAAAAAAAAAAAAAAAAAAAATTGAACGGGCCGATATAAAAATTTTCGGGCCTACCGTCCCTTTTTGAAGGTTTAAACATAAACGATAAAATATAAACCTATTTTCAACGAAAATGGTTTTAACGAGAATAAATATAAATGTGCGTCACGAGCCATACTATTTTGAACGCATCAATATAAAAATGTAACTTGTGCAGTGTAGAGATCGGCATCGGTCAGTTACATTGTGTGTAACCCGTTTTAATATTTTTTAAACTGACTCGTGCAGGCCAAGATAAAATTGAAGATCAAGGCATTATTTTTCTACATATAGAGTTGCCGGACCGAAAGAAGACTTAATTGTTCTCAAGATCTGTCGGGCAGACAACACAATATGTAAAATTATGAACAGCGATAAAGAACTTATGTTTGCTTAATCTTTGGATATATGCTTCTTGATGGTTTTTAAATTAATTTTTCAATAATGCGAAAGTTTGACACATTTTTACATTAATTTTTAATTGTAAAAATATAAAAGTGATAAGCCTATTGAGGGATTTGGATATTGAGGGATTTGGAATTGAATAGCGTTTTTCATTTTTGGTAAATAAAATACTTGTATAACCTTGTTGAGATATAATAATTTCTCAAATGGTTGCAGGTTTTTCTCCCTTCCCATGCTATCGCTTCCGGAAATTCTATTCAAAACGCTAACTATGACAATATTTTATTTGCTTGCAGTGTTCTTAAATTGCTTGTATCAAAAAATGGATAACGCCATTCGATTATATAGTTTCTAAATAAAGATACCTGCTAACCTTATGCATTTCTGAGAAAAAAAAATGAATTTAGAAATGTATCAGAAAGGAGCTTCTTTGAATTAACGTATGAATTTCGATTTAAAATCTTTAATAAAATGATATAGAAATATTTTTATAAATCTTCCTTTATTAAACAGCTTCAAAAGTTACGATGTTTTTAATTTTTTTTTTCTTTTATTCTAAGCCATATTAATTTTTTAATGAATCTTTATTTGAATGTTGAAAGCCTAAGAATCTTAGTAATCATTAATGTTACAAATGTGTATTTCCTGTAAAATATACTGTAAAATCATTCCATAGATATGTATGCAGTACTCTTTAAAAAAATCTTAATTATATGATAAAAATCTGAATTTTTAAGAAATCGTAGAAATTGTAACGGGCCAAAACGGGCCTAAAATATAAAAATTTGAACGGGCCGGGCCCGGGCCTGAAAATTCCGGCCCGTGCAGACCTCTACTATAAGTATGTTTCATTTTTTTCTAATTCTCCGGATAATCTGGATTTTCGATAATCCGGATTAGGCCTGGTCCCAATTAATCCGAATTATCGGGGTTTTACTGTATTTAGAAATAAATAAATAAATTCTTTTTAACTCTGTCAATAAATTTTCAAGACGCAGCACTGCCTCGTAATTAAATATATGTATAGAATAATCTATAATATCATCGTATAAATCTATTAATAATAATAAACAATTATAGGACAATCTCGAAGAGGATGTTTCAATTTTACATATACACAAATTGTAATCTGAAAGTTACACATATTATTGCAAAATTGAAATCGCTTTTTAATTCTGAATTTATTGGGTTTTTTTTTTTCCCTCCAAGAATTAAATAATTTAGCTATGCCATCGACGAGGCTGTGAGAAAATTATTTTTATTAAAAGAAAAACACATTTTAAAATTTCAATTAAAATGAGCGATTGTAATTAAAATTTTTATATGCATACAAAATACATTACTAAATATATTAATATACTGCATAAAAACTATTTAGTTATTTTACAAAAATTCCAGACAAGTTTAAAAAAAACAGTTCTTATGGTCAACTAGTTTAAAATTTAATGAAATAAGAAATTTCTAATTTAAAATCTCAGGTATTAAATCAGAGCCGTAGCTAAGGGGGTGCTATGGGCGGCTTGTCCCCCCCCCTAAAATATTTTGAGCCTCCCCCTGGAAAAGATTCCAAGGGGAATTCAATGAATTTCTGTTCCGAAAATTCAAATGAAATTCTGTTCAAAAATCTAATTTAGTTTTGAGACCCTTTCACAGTTTCTCGAAGTTACTAAAATATATAAAATAAGTATTTCAACAATCGCTCATCCTAAATGAAGTAATTATAACAGTTTAATAATAAACATAGCACCGACAATGTGATTATGCGCTAAATTATATCTCTGCGTCAGAAAGAAAGAGAAAAAATTTTTTTTGAGCCCCTCGTACATTCTTCTGAGCCTTCCCCCCCCCATACTGTACACTTCTACCTATGCCCTGCATTACATACATGCAGTGGCATAGCTAGCGGGGGGCATAGGGGGCGGTAAGCCCCAGGTGTCACTCAATCTTTATTTGCAAATGTATACACATAATTTTATAAGGTTTTGTAAAAGAATTCTGTAAAAAATAATAATAATAATAGTAAATTTCTAGCACACGACACATCAGAATTAATTTTCTTTTCTTAGAATATGTGAAATTTTATACAGAATGGGGTGTTTAAATAAGATATGCACTAGAGAACAAAAAACAACTCATACAGTAAATGGATAGCGAAAAGCAAACTTTAAAAGAAAGACTTTTCTTCTACATATAGGCACTGCATTGATTTACGCAGACTATGAAATAAGTATAAGAGATAAATCGCTCCTTTTTTTTTTTTAAAATGCAGGTGGATGAAAGGCAAATAAAGAATGATATCATTTGCTATAATCATGTAGAATTGTGATTGAAAAAATATGACGGATTGGGAGAAGGTGACACCATTTACATCCGCCCCTGGTGTCACTCATCCTAGCTAAGCCACTGCATATATTGAAAGTGAGGGCTAAGAAGGGGGTGAGGGAGAGTTTATTATTATTATTTTTATTTATTGTGTGTCGGCCGATTATCTACTCTAGAGATGGGAGAGGGGGGGGGGGTTCTTTGATTTATCAAAAAATAATACTAGAACAGAGAGGGAAAAATAAGTTAGCCAAAGAAGCGATAAAAACGCCAAAAGAAATACCTGAAATACAGAGCGTTGATGATAATTTTTCCCCATTTCGGAAAAATTCCCTTTTGAAATTTAACAATCAGTGCTAGTGCATCATGATCGACTGTAGGTATATCAGTAGATATATTCTTTTAATAAAAATTTTTATTGTTTTTATGTAATTTTAAATCTGGCATTTTACATTACTAGTTTATATTTAACTCTATTTAGTTTATTTTTCTTAGCATTAATTAAACTTTTTAATTTGTCTAGCACATGTGTCAAGTAACTTTTGACAGCACGTGTATTAGACTCGTTCTTTTTTTTTTAAATATTTTACTGCAATGATGCTTTAAAAAAATAGTCAATTCTTTAATAATAATGATTAACAATCTCAATTTAGAATTTTAAATTATACTTAAAAAAAGAAAAAATATTTATTATTTTTTTACTAATTATTTCCTGAATCATTTTTTAATTTTATCATAGTAGAATTTCTTTATTTTCTTTCTTTCCCCCTGCGTAAAGTTTTAATATTTTAAAATAAAAATTTCGTTACTTCAAAATTTATGTATAATTTTTTAGCTTTAACATAATTTGAAATTTTAAGGTTGTACAAATTTCTTAAATTATTATCTTCTAGTTTTAGCATAATTCGTAAATTTGAAGCACACCTATTTGGAAACTATGTTCTTTTTTTTTTTAGAAAAAAAAATATATATTTTTTCTATATATATTTATTACTTCTAATTTTAAATTAAATTGGTAAAAAAAAAAAAAAAAAAAAAGATTTTTTAAAAATTAATTTTTGAAGAAGTCAAGTTTTCACTGACCATATAAAAATAATTTTTCTTTCTTTCTTTCATTTATTTTATTTTTCAGCTGTGAAGAAAAGATATCATTTAAAAGGTTGGTTAAACTTTTTATTGTTCAAATTGTCGTCGGACCCACGACAATTTTTTTATTTTGCACTTTGTTTTTTTCCATAATGTTTGCTTATGTCTCTAAACTTTTGAATGAAAATAAATTAAAGTCATGCAAAGGCTTTTTTTTATTTTCATTCCTAAGTGTCAGGCTTATATTACGGTAAAAACTAAAGTCAACAACCAAAACATACTTTTTTGTCATTAAAAATGCTAGATGGCGACACCACTCAAAACCCCCCAGTCTTCGCCAATCCTTGGCGAAAAAAATATCCAAGTTGGCAGGTATACACTGAACGAAAATCCTCCCGTTTGGATCTGGATGGCCTAGTTGCATATCATTTTTTTTTTTTTTTTTTAGTGGGGACTAGCATTTGATTGGGAAGGGCGGATTAACGGGATTTTACGATAATAAAATGTAGTTTTTCAAGTGATCCTTTCATGAAATACACATTTTTTTTTTTACATATTCCCTCTTTTCCCGCAAACCTTTGATAAAAGTCGTGTTTTTTTCTCCCGATCCTTTGATAAAATTCTTGCTTTCTCTGTGTATGATTGACAGAAATTAGGCTATCATTTGTCGAAATTCGCGATATTTTTTATGCTTTGCGTTTTCTTCCTGATTATTGACTTTTCACAGTTTTCAGAAAAATTCCAATCAGAATCGCCTCTGTAATGAATATCGCTGCAAGGAAAAATATATATATCGTATCCGCCACCCCGGCAGAAGCGTCGCAGTAAGCATAATTTTAACTTTTAAACTCGTATGCGCCGTGGCGCTTACGCCCGAAAATACGGTAATAGATCGAATAAAATCGATCTCCATAATCAAATTTCTGTTATAGCAGAAGAACAAGGAAAAAATTATTAAACTATTGTCAAATATTATTGATACTATCGATTATTATTTTAACTTGCAGTTACCCTATAATTATTTATTTTATTTACAATTATCATTTAAATAGGACAACTAAATCAATAGAAACTATTTATTAGTATTTTTGCGGCGTATAATCTGCAGATTATATGCCGGTGAGGATTATCTGCCGAAATTTTTTTTCAAGGGCCAAAATTTACGGCTGCCGATTATACGCAGGAAAATACGGTAAAGTGATCTGAATTACATAAAAACCTGTTCTGCATATTTTTGTAAATTAAAGCTGTTATGTAAATTTTGTTAAACTTTATAGAAGCACTTTTTTATGCAATCATTTACTTTAAAAAGAACTGAAAACAATCAAAATCAGTCTACAAACAAAACAATGTTTAAAAAAAAAAAATGTTTAAAAAAATCAAACCAATTTGCTGCTTTTAATGTGAAATTAAAGTAATTTTAATCTGAACTAATAAGGAAATAATAAAATAAAGAAATTATCTGCCATAAATAAAACATTTTAATAATGCTTTTAAATCACTAATTATCGTCAAAAAGAAAATTAGGAGAGATGAAATTTCGTGCAGTCATATTATCAAATCAGAAATTGAACAATTTTCAATGGAACATCAACTAAAAAAACTATCTTAGCATTAATTTATTTTAATAAAGAGAGTGAGTTCCATAAAATGATACTTTACTCAAAGGCGATTGGTATTGAAATGTCTATGTAAGCATGATGCTCACGTTTATGTCCATTGAACAAGAGACGATCTAAGCAGAGTTCATCATGATGATAGAAAATGTCTAATGTTCATCTCGATGGGAGCTGTGGTGGTGAAGAGCAAATGATGTGCTGTCGAAAATTGATCTATGAGCAGTTGAGTTAGAGACATGCCAGAAGGGCCATTGCTAAGACTTTTTATTGGTGGGGGAGAAGAACTTAAATTGCCAAGTAAAATGTTCATATATGCCAACTCGTTTTATAATTTTGCCAAGTTACCATACTTAGAAAATGTAATACAGTTCCCATCTGTAAAAAGTTTATATTTCCAATTAGAGTTTTAACTTTTGCATGTTCTTTCAAAAATAGTAAATGTGTTGCAGTTTTTATTAAAATTTCATTTAAATTTGGCCTAAAAGTTTTAAGTTTGCTAAGTGTAAACAACATTAGCGAATGTTGGGGGGGGATTCCCCCCCCCCTTACCGAGGC
Source organism: Maratus speculifer (assembly GCA_964019185.1). Classification (NCBI taxonomy): domain Eukaryota; kingdom Metazoa; phylum Arthropoda; class Arachnida; order Araneae; family Salticidae; genus Maratus; species Maratus speculifer. Next base: position 18,333,997 of record CAXHSM010001376.1, on the reverse strand, counting down.
CTCTGCATGCCAGGGCAGAGGGGGGGAAAAGGGTAAACAAAACTATAATACGTGTAATTTTTTTTATTTTATTTATTTTAAATCACAGTAGTGTGAATTCGTCAAATGAAATATTAAATTCAAGGACAAAATACAAGGGTAACACAAAGCAAATGACATGAAATAGAACACATGATGCAAACAGATAAACATAATGATACAAGCAATTTAAAATTAATAATATAAATTTCTATGTAGAAAATCAAAAGCTAAATAAGGATAAAAAACATTTATCTGTCACATAATTTAATCATTTATTTATTTTCTAATCCCGAAGGTAACTAGGAACGAGTAAGGAAGGTAAATATTACCATGTGCCAAAAGCGAGGCAGGAAGACGTCATTAGCTAAATTAGTGGGAGGATGCCAAATAAAGCATAATGAAAATAAAATTTGGAGTAAGGAAAGTCCACATTCATGCGTTTAAGTACCCCGTAGAAAGTACGTACCTGATTATACAAACAAGACACAAGACAAGACGCCAAATGCAAGAATGAATCGTAGATTTTTATAAAATGAATTTTTAAAGTGATTCATTCATTAATTGATGAACCTAAACTAAGGAGCTGGTTTAAGTTCCTTGATGAACCTCCCACGTAGTTACCTAATTACTAATAAACAGTTATTTATTAATAAAAATATTGCAATGAAGATATAACTTTTACTTTTTCCACTCTTGGCTATAATATCGGCTATCAGACTAGACATTAACACAAACAAACTTTACCAATAAATTTTCGCGTTAGTTATCCAAAATCAAATTGTGTTAGATTTTAAACTTGAAATCATATTTAATTGCTAGATTCGCGGATTTTGACTAATGCTTTCTATTCTTGTTTTACAAATAAATGTTTTTGAGCATTTCTGTTACAGTGATTTATTGATTGGTGTATAGTTCTTGAACGATTTATTCCGAATGATTCATTGTTTTCGACTCCTTCATTGTGTTGGCGTCTCTACTCTGGTGATAATGAGATAATAACGTTTAGGAAATAAAGTGTATTCTAATATTAAAAACAGCTAATTTTCTAACACAATCTTCTGATCTAACCTTTTTATTAAAATAAATTAATGGTAAGCTATTTTTATTTATTGTTGTTGTTGTTACTCTTCTTCTAAAAAATTCTACAACATGTGTGTTGATGGTATGACGATACAAAATTTTAAGCGTAGCGATTTTAATTTTTGCTTTAAGTCTAGTACTTTAACATTTTAGATTTTATAGGAATTAAATTTTTAAACAATTTTGTATAATATTAGAAACAAATACTTCCCTTTTGGTAAAATATAAATTTTTTTTAGAAGTAAACTTTACATTATGAAAATTATAATTTAAACTATTATTTTTACAAAACATATTTAATTTATCAAATTTAAAATTTCATGGCTATGAATGTAATTTTCTTATATTCTAAAATAAATACTTTTAAATCGAAGAAAAGTTTTACTGTCATATAAATGCAACAATTTAATTTTCAGAAAAATATTATGTTTAGTAAATGCTAAACTACTCATTAGTATAGAAGTTAAAACTATGAGTTAAATTAAAATGAAAGACTTCACTGGAATTGATGACAGACGATGGAGATTCTTTTCATTGTTTTTACGTTTATATAACTCAAAACACTAATAACGCACAGCAAAATATAATGTGCATAATCTGTACATATAAACATTTAAGACTAAATTTTGTTTCAAAATAATCTTTCTTTTCATTTCATATCAAAGTAAAAGCAGTAGCTTTCGCATTCCGTTGCTACCACTCAAAAACCTCAAACAATATTCACTGTCAAGAAACATGCCATTGCCATTTGCAACAAAAGAAAAGTGGCTTCTTTGTTTTTTTTTTTTTTTTTTTTTTTGTGACAATTAGAACATTTAATAACTTCATTATTTTAAAAATCAAAGTGGTCTGGTTTCTTAATGCTCTGTGTAACAAATAGCCATTATTTTAACATTGCAATGACATACAGTCGAAGTTCTATAATCCATACACGCTGCGGCCAAAGGTTGTGCGGATTATTGAATTTTGTGAATTATAGAGTATTATGTATATTATATGTCATTTTATTATTCCTAGACGGCATTTTAATCCTTTAATCAGTATAATATGAAAAAATAAATGTGAAATCTAATAATTTAATATGCTATCTGAAAAAGTGCCTTTTTTAAGCTATTTTATAGAAAAATTTATATATAAGTACATTTCAATAAAAATAATTACTACATATGTTTCGTAATGCTGTAATCCGTTTTTTTACTGTTAATAAAATAAAAGTGTTATATTGAAAAAAAAAATGTTTTATTGTGATTTTTTTTTTCAATTTTTTTTATTTGTTTTAAAAATCATTTTTAGATCACAAATTTGTAAATTTTCTTTACTGCTCTGTGTACGAATGTAAACAATTTCATTGTTTACATTCGTAAAGTAACACAGATTATAGAAAATTGCGGATTATGGGAGCGCGGATTATCAATCTTTGACTGTATATAACAGTATGCAAATGAATAAACAAATTAAAATATTTTGTCAAAAATTACTTAAAATGGGTTATAAAAAGTGTGATCATTTCTATTACAATATCTTTTATGGACTTTGCTGAAAACAGTTAAGATCAAATCACAAAATACACAAACACAAATCTATCAATACAAATAACAGCATTTCTCATAATCACAGCTATAAATAATTAAAGTCGTCGATGTTTAAATAGCAGATGACATAAATTAGAAACATTTTATTTCACAGTGAAAGCACAATATCTAATTTTATATTCACAAAAAAAAAAAAAAAAAAAAAAAAAAAAAAAAAATCTTTACAACAGGTTGTGCAATGAAGTTTTGTCTTACAACATTTTGCACTTTGTATCCATGGCAGTCAATTCTTCATACTAACCATAAATAAATTTCACACAGTTTCAAAAGTTAATCAAAATGATTCAAAATATGGTTCTTGTTGAATGCATATTTTGCTCTGACAAGTAATAAATGCTGCATCTCCCTGGAGTTCTATTGCAAAAAGGTATTTTTATGCAAAATATCTTTTTCTTAAAAAAAAAAGGTACTTATGTGTTAACGCCATCACAGCAGAAGTTGTGCTAATATGCCAATAAAGAGCAATCTTGTTGGTTGCACGCCCATGCAGTAACCTTTTAGATTTCTTGTTGCTTTGTTGTTTGCTGGTTTTTGATGCCATTTTTGTGCTTTAGTGATTTTTTAGTACTACTTGGTTATCTGTGAACCAATTTTGCCAAATTATACAAATCGCCAAACTAATAGCCAACTTAGTTTGGCATTTGGCCAAATTAGTATTGACATAATTTTTATTTTAAATAATGAAAAAAAAACAAATAATTGGAAGAAAAATTATAAAAATACAAATAAAAATCACTTAATGACATTTTAAATGCATGTATCATATTTAATGTCATTGAAAATGACATTCACGGTCATCCGTTATTGGAAGTTAATCTTATAGTTTGGTGATAAATTTTTAGTCAACAAAATAACCAAGTAGCACTGATTTTTTTTTTTTTTTTTTTTTTTATTCCATATTTTTTATGCTCTTCTACCTACAAGATTGCCCTTTATTGTGGCATTAGCGCAACTTCTGCTGCATTGTCGTTAATACGTAAGTACCAGAAAAACAATGTGTGGCGTGTTTTTCTGTTTTAGGTAAACCCTGAATTTTCTTCATCATTACACACATTCTAATCCTGCTGAAACAAAAGGTTTTGGTTATTAGAATGACAAAAAAGAGTTACAGATCAAATGATGTCAATTGAAACAAGATTTGATGAGTTATCACTGCTGTCTGAAAAATTGCATTTTTGATAAAATGTTGCTAAATGTAAAAACAGTCAAGGATCAATAATCTATGCACCCATTACCTGCAATTTTCTATAATCTGCTCTGCTTAGCAGAAGTAAATATCTGAAATTTTATCAGTCTATCATTAAACAATATTATGATCTCCGACAAATGGTCATGAAATTGGTAGAAACCAATCAACTGCAGAAAAAAACACAAATTGAAAAAAAAAATATGGAAAAAATTGCTAATTTTTTAATCGCTCGAATTTTGCTAACATGTTGTTAAAAATGTGAATTTTGTGGAATGATAGCAGGATAAAGTGAATTTTGGTGAACAATCAAGAGAAAATATTGCAAAATTTGTCAAAAGATCACAGAATCACACAGCAATTTTGGCACTCTATCTCTGAAATATATTGTGAAATCAACAAATGGTTCCAGAAAAAATTGAAAATTTCATCAATTGATCGCAGGTAAAGATATGAACTTCATCAAATGATCATTTAAAATAAGATTGAATTGTTGCAGAAAGGAACAGGAAATTCCACAATTGATCGTGAAAACAAAATCGTGAACTTTATCAACAATCTTTTAAAAAAGTTTAAATTTTTATGAAATGATCACTGAAAAAAAAGTGATTTTCAGTAAAGAATCTTGGTAAATATTTCAAATTGCGTCAAAATATCGATTAAATACGTAGTGAATGTTGTCAAAAGAGTGCGTAATCATAAAAGGAATTTTTGCAAATCTGTTGCTGAAATGCAAATTACGAGAAATCATGAATTTCATCATTCAATTGTGAAAACAAAAAAGGCAGATTTAGGCAATTGACTGTGAAAAAAAATTAATTTTCATTATATATTTTTCTTTAAATATATAATTTCTTCAATTAATAAGCTTTTATGGAATAATAAATTATTAGATTTCATATTTATATTATATGCTATACTGAATAAGGCATTAAAATGTTCTCCAGAAAAAACAAAATTATTCACAATACTCTGTAATCCGCTATATTCTATAATCTGCACATTCTTGGATCCCAACTTGTGCAGATTAAAGATCTTTGATTGTAATACTTCTTCAAACTGGGATTGGCAGAATTTCTTCAGACAATTGTTTCATAATAACACCTGATCTCTGACTGAAACACATTAATGACAAACAAAATCTTGTTGCTAAGAGATTGTCTGAGAGAGTTGTGTAGACCAGAAATTATTCCAGGTAGGCAGAGCATTAGTCAGACATCCTGTGTCTGGATATTTTACATTCAGTTAAAAGATTATTAAAATAATATGAAATTAATGATTTTACTCGTCACTATGATTAATTAAAAAATAATAAGTAATTATTGGAATGTGTTCTTTAGAACCCATAATGCACCTAAAGGTGCTTCTTCTTCTGTTGGAGGCTTATAATTGTTTGGTTTGGAATGACATAAACATTAAAGCACCCGAAAAAGTCCATTGACTTTATTTTCTACATTTTTGTTATAAAACTGATCAATGCAGAAGAAGCCTACTGACTTTATCTCTTCTAAAAGAGATAAAGAAAGTCAGTAGGCTTCTTTTTCAGTAATTCCTTCATTTTCAGCCTGTTAAGTGTAATCCTATAGACCACTTAAAGAATTATATGAAAATAATTGTTAAGTTTACATTGATATTGTAAAATCGCATTAATCCGATCTTCCCTATCAAACGCCCCCTCCCCACTTTATAAAGAATTTGAAATTTTCAAAAAATCCCGAGAAAGCGCCCTCCCTCCCGATTCTCAAAGGCAATTTAGAGTGGGATGAATCATTTTGAAATGAATGAATCATGAATCTTTGATGACATGTGCGTTTTTTCAAGATTTTTTAATTGATTTTATGCTTGTTTTGGCTTTTTTTACTAATTTCACCTTTATTCTGCGTTTTTTCGACAGAATTTGCGTTTTTAAATAAAAAAACCCCAAAATTTTTTCAAGTATCAAATTTCATGATTCATTCAACGAATCATTCATTTCATGATGATTCATTCCTGTAAATTTTGCTGAATGATCGCGAAAAAATCCCGTGTAAGCGCCCCCTCTAACTATTGTAGACAGATTCAAGATGTACTTCTCAAATCTAACAAAGCCCAAGGTTCCCTCAAATCTCTGTTGGCTTATCACAGCCGTCTGTCAATTTCAAATAAATTATTATTAGATAAGTCCTTTATCAGATCAACCATGACTTACGGGTCAGTTGTTTGGGGATCGATCTGTGAAACTCAGATGCAGAAAATTCAAATCTTTCAAAATGCAGTTTTGCGTAGGATTTGTAAGGCGCTTACGTTTGTTCGGAATGACGTCATACATGCTGATTTTAATATCAAGCCCATGGCTCAAGTTATCAAAAAACTTGCTATAAATTTTCATAGAGATCGCATGCTTATACCCAATGATGCGTTGCGATCCATTCAACCTTACAGTGTCCATGACACTCAAGGAAAGAAAAGACCGCTGGTCATCCTTAGTAGAGATGACTGATTTGCACCTCCATCAAAAAGAAGGAGGCGCGAACCCCCTTAAACGCATCATTGTGAACTTCCCAAAATTCATTTTCTTTTTGTTTTATTTGGCATCCTCCCACTAATTTAGCTAATGATGTCTTCCTGCCTCGCTTTTGGCACCGGGTAATATTTACCTTCCTAACTTGTTCCTAGTTACCTTGGGGATTAACTTGACTGTTTATCATTTATTTATTATATTTGCACATTGCTTTTATAATTACAATATGATGTATATAAAATTATTTTATTAATATTGTATTATATTTTGTCCGTTTTGTTTTTTACTTGATTGTGTTGCAAATCCCAAATCAATCTATATTATAAAGACCAAACGTATCTGTGCGTAACGCATACGTCATTTTTCGAATGGCAACACTTTCCAATGAAATTTCGGTTTTGCAATTTTTGGCTACTGTAAATTTTACACTTCTAAACATCACACATTTAAAATTTTTACACCGTCGAATAGAAAAAAATGCACTTCTAAATGCAATTTATTTGAAAGCTGTATCTCAATTTATTTTCGAGATATTAATTTTTTATAGTTTTTGGTACCAATTTTGTAATTGTGGCAACAAATTCACTCCATTTTCTCTTAAAATTGAAGGGGGGAAATAGAAATTAATATGCGCAGCACTTTTATATGCAATTTCCGTTTTGCAATTTTCGTTACTGCAAATTTTACACTTCTAAATGTCGTATATTTTTCATTTTTACATTGTCGTATAGAGAAAAAAAGTACTTTCAAATGCATTTCGTTTCAAAGCTGTATCTCAATTTATTTTTGAGATATTAGTTTTTTAATATTTTTTTGGTACCAATTTCATAATTGTGGCAACAGAATCACTCCATTTTCGCTTAAAAACTGCAAAGAAATAATACATTAAAATGTGTATACTATTTCAAAAATTTCGTTTGTTATAAAATCCCTTGATTTTTGGTTTTATTTCGTTTAATAATTTGGATAATTGATTTTTATAGTAGTTTGTTAATTTTAGCTTAAAATAATATTTGTTTGAGAATTAAATTTCCCAATATAACATACCATTTTTTTACTGTAACTAATTTTGTATATTTATTACAAATCAATAATACCTTAAACCTTCCTTAAAGCTTTTCTTTCGTCGAATTTCGACGGGTTCCACCTCGTTTTTATAAAAGGGAATTCAAAATGTTTAAAATTCAGTGTCAACTTTAAAAAGATTAAAAAAATTATGGAAAACATGCATAAATACACTATAAAGTAACATATTATCAATAAATATTTGTATAATTTATATGAAATAAATGTGAAATTGATTTTGGGCTGAATACAGGCTGCTGGATTTTAAACAGGCCGGTTTAAACCAGCCATATTTTTCTGGTTTAAACCACTTTTAAAAAAGGCTGACTTTTAGCAAGTCTTTGGTAATTTTTTTTTTCTTTTTTACAAAATGTATTATTAATTAATGTCTTTTTAATCACCGTTGCTATAAAAATGTACATACAGAACTGTCTGATAAATAAATTATTAATTAAAATATTAGTAAATTGATAGTAGGAATGTTCTTGATAATAAAACACAGATAGTAAAAAAGTTTAGTAGAAAATTTTATCAATAAAAAATTTTTAAATAGTTCAAATGATTTTTTTCACTAAATAAGAGATTTATTCGAAAAGTAATATGCTACTATCGAGCTATTGAATATACAGGAAAACCTCCATAACGGACACTCCCGAATTGCGGACACCTCTATTTAACGGACAGTTTTCTGATCCCCACTCCCAAAACCTAAATTTTTGTATGTTTAACCTCTGAATAACAGACATTCCGAATAGCGGACACATTTTTCGGCTATAAAGAATGAAAAAATATATTTTAACGAGAAAAAAAATGAAGAAAAAAAAGTAAAAAGGCCTCTAAATTTATCAGGCTAATGTATCACAAATTTTGTGATCACAGATAAATGTATAGGATGGGCTAGAGAAAATCCCTCTCTCCTCATGTTCAGAGTTGAATTCAGGGGGTTGCTCGGGAAGGACATCTCCTAAAGCTATGAAATGTTCCCCCGGAAAATCTTGAGATTTTATGCTTTGAATGGTCAAAAAGTGCAATCCTCTCTCCTCGCCCGGAATTCTATCACATCCGGTAATGTCACATTGAAAAACAAATTACATGTAATAGCATGCAGAAGTATACTTTTGCAACAGATTTTTTTTTCATAAGAATGTAATGAACAATGGATAAAGGGGTGCACAATTTTAGTTCAGTTTTAATACTTAAAAAATAATTTAAATTTTTGATAAAAATCATATAATAGAGGTTTTGACACATAAAAGTTAATTACGAAACAATAATGAAACATTAAGTATTTCTCAGAGATTTTTGAACTTCTGAGGATTTCCCAATAGCGGACACCTCCGAATAGCGGACAATTTCTGTGTTCCCGAGGTGTCCGTTATTTAGAGGTTTTACTGTACCAATCATTTGCTTCACTTTTTAAATATCAGTACATTTTAACTAATTTTTTAGTACCTAAGCTATTTCTGATCTTGTTCGAAACAAAACCATATGTTGGTAATATTTTCTCAATTCCCTCTTCCATACCCACATTACTTTAAGAATAAATATATTAGTTGCCGAAATCATGGCAATACTGTAGCCTTTTAGAGCAAATCCCTCCTATTATGAGGAAGTTTGGGATGAGAAAGTGTGCTAATTGACCCAAATCAATTTCCCTTCTTTTAGTGTGTGGGTAGATTTGTGGAGGAACAAGAACAAAATATTTAGTCAGGGTATTGGAAAGGGTATGTTTATATAAACATCTATCAAACAATCTACCACACCACTGCATTTTTATTGTTGCGATCGTTGCATGAACTTTTATTTCAGTCTTAGTGAATCATGTCATAGACCTGTTAACCCTTTGCTCCCCAGTGGTTTAGGTCTTAAACCACCGATCTTTAATTCGTATATTTCAGTTCCCACCAGAAAATTAAAACAACAATATTTGCTTTAATCAATAACAGAACATTCCATATTTAAATAAAACGAAATTAGCCATTGAATTTTTCTGGTGTGAAATGAACTACATAATTTCTAGAACGTGTTCTGGCATGGGAATTAAAGGGTTAAACAGAGATCAACCAAATTGGACAAACTCGTATGTTCAGTATAAGTTTCAAAGAACGGACAAGTGTTTCTTGCCATTGCCACCTCATAATAATTAGACCTAAATTGATAACAGCTGCTCCTTGATCGTAAGAAAAAACAAATGACGAAAAAAATATGTACAGAAAACTCTGTATAAGGCAGAATCGATTAAAACCAATAAAATTTTATTCTATGTCTTTGGATTCACAGGGACACGAAAATCTGAGTTAGATAGATTTCCTTTATGCATGCACCTTACAAAGAGTTTACTGTATTTAGAAAGATAAATGGATATAAAAGCCATGACAAAATTAATTATTAATTAAAATTTTTGTATTTTTAAAGTGGAATGCTGCCTCAGACTTTTTATATTAACAATTGACATATTTTTATTCATAGTAGTAACATGTTCATATATGCTAGGAGTCATTTTCCAAGTCAATCACTTTACTGACAGATTCATTTTGTATGTTATTTATTTGAATATAATTTTTAGCCATAACAATAAGAAAATAACTTTAACTTAGCAAAGGAAGTGCCACTGGATTTATATTATAGATTTCTTTAAATCATATTGGTATTTATGAGGCTGTTCTAATGTATTAATTATCAACTGGACATGGCACATTAAAAATGAACATCTGAAACATGGTTTTAAATAAATTTTATTAGATTTTAGTTCAAACTTATATAAAATGTCCATTAGAAAAATAACTTAACAAAAAAGTTTTTAAAAATCAATCATAAGATATGGACTAAAAGAAAACCAATAAAAGCTGGCCAGTTTGATATTTTTATAGAAAATGCTGGCTTTTTTACCGCCGTGGCTAAATATATGGTCAGAAAATGAATGTGTAAAAGGATCACTATGTCTATTTCTATATACACATATGTATCTGTATCTACTCAAGCTAAACCTAAGAATAGATAAGATAATTTAATGTATGGATTTTATATTATTTAAGGAAATACAAATTATAAAATTGGCTTTTTTAATTAACAGTTAAAGTTTAGTGCAGTTTATTTTAAAAATGTGTTGTTTATTATTTTTCTTTCTGTTTTTAGACTGAAAAGTAGATAAAAATGTTAGCTGAGGTTGAGTAAGTCATTTCCTTGGATGAAAATGGCAACAATTTCTTCATATTAATGCTTTAAAAAAGTTTCTGAGTTGCAAAACAAAATTTTTAAAGCAATGTCATCGATTAAAGAAGAAAATTCTTCTTCTGGTGAACAGCACTTTGTTCCTCAAAATGGTGATGAAAAACAGCATTCCTTCTCTGATAAAAAAGAAAAATCTTTAATTTCTGAAATATGTTCTAAAACATTTTCTAAGAAGAATAATCTAGTAAGACATAATATGACACATACTGGAGAGAAACCATATATCTGTGACATATGTTACAAAGGATTTTCTCAGAATAGTCATCTCAAAGGCCATCTATTGACACATGCTGGAGAGAAACTATATATTTGTGAAATTTGTTCTGAAGGATTTTCTGATAAGAGTAGACTAAGAAAACATCTTATGAAAATTCATACTGGTGAAAAGACTTTTGTTTGTAAAATATGTTCTAAAGGATTTTCTCAGAATAGCCAACTAAAAATTCATCTAAGCAGCATTCATACACATGAAAAATCTGTTAACTCTGAAATATACTCCAAAGCCTTTTCTCTGAATAGTAATTTAAAAGCCCATCTATTGACACATGCAAAAGAAAAAATCTTTGTTTGTGAAATATGTTCCAAAACATTTTCTCAGAATAGTAGTTTAAAAGTCCATCTCTTGACACATACAGGTGAAAAACCCTTTGCTTGTGAAATATGTTTCAAAGCATTTTCTCGGAATAGTTGTTTCAGAGCCCATCTCTTGACACATACAGGTGAAAAACCCTTTGCCTGTGAAATATGTTCCAAAGCTTTTTCTGAGAAAAGTAATTTAAGAGCTCATCTCTTGATCCATACAAAAGAAAAGCCCTTTGCTTGTGAAATATGTTCCAAAGCCTTTTCTCGGAATAGCAATTTAAAAACCCATCTCTTGACGCATGCAAAAGTAAAAACCTTTGCTTGTGAAATATGTTCAAAAACATTTTCTCGGAATAGTAGTTTAAAAGTCCATCTCTTGACACATACAGGTGAAAAACCTTTTGCTTGTGAAGTATGTTCCAAAGCATTTTCTCGAAATAGTAGTTTTAGAGCCCATCTCTTGACACATACTGGTGAAAAACCCTTTGCTTGTGAAATATGTTCGAAAGCCTTTTCTGAGAAAAGTAATTTAAGAGCCCATCTCTTGATCCATACAAAAGAAAAGCCCTTTGCTTGTGAAATATGTTCCAAAGCCTTTTCTCTGAATACTACTTTAAAAGCCCATCTCTTGACGCATTCAAAAGAAAAAACCTTTGCTTGTGAAATATGTTTCAAAGCATTTTCTCAAAATAGTACTCTAAGAAGCCATCTTTTGACACATACAGGTGAAAAACCTTTTGTTTGTGAAATATATTCCATAGGGTTTAATAGTAAAACTACTCTAAGAAGACATCTCTTGTCACATACTAAAGAGAAACCCTTTGTTTGTGAATTATGTTCCAAAGCATTTACTCAGAAAGGTAATTTAAAAGCTCATTTCTTGACGCATACAAAAGAAAAGCCTTTTTTTTGTGAAATATGTTCCAAAGGGTTTAGTAGTAAGAGTTATCTAAGTAAACATCTCTTGATTCATTTAGGAGAAAAATCTCTTTGTTTGTGAAATATGTTCAAAAGGGTTTTCTGAGAGTAGTAATTCACGAATCCATCTCTGGACACATTCAGGAAAAAAGGGCCCTTTATTTGTAAAATATGCTGTAAAGGATTATCTTATAACCATTATTTAGGAAAATATTTGTTTAATACAAAATAGACTATTCCTGAAAATCTATATTTTTATTTCCAAAACTGAGTATGAACCCTGTATGTCTCACTGCATTTATTGTTATAACTTTTTATGCTGTAGAATTTAGTAATAAGTTAACATAAAATTACATTTCTTTGATGACTCAGTGTGTTGTTGATAATAAGCAAATATTCATTAGATTTCAGTAAACCTTTTTGATAGTTCTTTTTAATACAGTGGAATCTACCTAAAGTGACCACCCTCGGGACCAGCTAAAATGGTCACTGTATAGAGGTGGTCACTTTATGAAATGTCTTTGAATATGGCACGTTATTTTTTTTTATCTCAAAAAACAAAACAAATTAAAATATACATAAAAAGAGCACTATATTAAGTAATGAATTGATTAATTAACTAACAAATATAGTTATTGAATTACTAATTTAAAATGTATTACACTGAAGGTAATTAACTTAAAACTCATCTTATTTATTTTAAATTCAGTTGAAGAGCTTCCATAGATATTAATTTAAATAACACAATGACAAGGTACACTGTAATTAATATGCATTTTTAGTATGATTTTACAGTACTAACCAAGACAAAAAAAAGAATTCTTATGAATTTCTTGAAGATGTATGTTCACTAGCATTTTTCAGTTTTAAATAAGATAGTTTTTGTAATTATAAGGCACTTTTGCATTACCATTCAGCTAAATCATAAACGTTTAATATATAAACGCAAAAAAATTCCATGTACAGTCCACTCCCTCTAATCCGCAACCCTATAATCCGCAAACGCCTATAATCCACAATATATTTTAGATGTAAAAAACCATTAAAATTTCGTGGTTAAAAAAACCACGATAAAGCACATTTTGATTATAATAAAGGTTGAACTGTACAGATGAATTTAGAAATTTTTAATGCATTTCTGCATTCATTAGAAGGAAATGTTTTATGTATCTTATGAATAATAATTAACACTGCTCTATTCTGAATATATTTGCTGGCTATATAAAGATAAAGTAGCACTTTAGGATAAATATCTTTGTTTTTTCTATATATTAAAAAACTTATGTTACTGATCAAGAAAACCTGACTCCTAAGGGCATCAAGAATAAACTGCATAGTATAAATAAAAAATGATAAAGCAAACCGCTATCACTGTGATTTTGGATAGATTTAAAAATAAATTGAAATATATGTTTTTCTTTAATTTTGTTTTATATCATTTAAGGGTGTATTTCGATTCAAACTGCTTATTTTCCGATTTATTTTTGAATTCACTTTTGCTCTCAAATGCATCAAACTCACAGATTATTTCGAAAGCACACAAGGTGCCGTGATTGTCGATTATTTGATAAGTGTACAAAATATTTAAAAAAAAAAACGCAATCAAAAACGGCAATTTGAACCGATTTTTCCGTAGGGGGAGATCTGGGAACGAAAAAAGGGTCTTCCTGAGAAATGAATTGCTTATAAATCAAATTCTAATCAATTGAGCGTAAAAACACATTACACGGCACCTTATACGTCTCTTCAAAAATCCCCTCAGCAAATTTCATGTTTCTACTCTTAAAAATGTGTCTGAAATTGTATCGGAAAATTTCGAGCTGCTGAAAGTGGAAAAGCGTTTCTTCGAATAAACCCTTAAATGTGTTTGTTTCTATTGACTATAGCTTTTTATGCATAAAAAACTTTCATTTCTGTATTTTTGTTATTTGCTGTATATTTACTACATTTGTTGATAAATTCCAAATATTATAATGTAAACAAAGAAATGACCTATAACCTGCAAAATTCTATAATCCGCAAAACCCTTTGTCCCGATTTGTGAGGATTAGAGGGAGTGTACTGTAGTTATTAAAACTATCTTAAAAGGAACAAAAGTAGGTGAATGTATATAATCAAAAATGTCGCAAAAATTCATAATTTTTGGCCAGTTCAGTTAATACATAATCAATGTTTCTATGATAATAATAATCTATTCTACTTATAAATTTCATTTACCGCAAAAAAATCAGAACTTTCTCACTGCTGAAAACGTATCTTTTCAGCAACTATGCCTTCAAGTTTTCTCAATAAATCCAGCATTGGTGGCCAATTATTTAAGGCATGCATTTTCATTGTTTTTAACAACTTTAACATTTCTGTGTCGGAAACTTCAACATTTTCATCGATTTCAACTTCATCTTCATTAACACAACCGTCTTCATTTTATTTTTATATTTTTAAAGTCTCAAATTTCTTGTTTCAACAAACTTTCTTGATCAACAGAAGCATTATGCATTTCGGGTTATCACTGTCAAAATTCATGAACAATTCAGCATTCATTGGTTTATCTACAAAAGGCAATTGGTTTATCATATTTAATTATTCAAAAGACATTGTCATCATTTACAGACTGTGAATCACTGATATCTTCAGAAATTTGTTGCGGAAAACCAGATATTTCAAAACAGTTTTAAATTGTACTTTAACGCACCACATTGTCTGAATCATTAACCTACAGTATGTCTCGAGGACGTTTATACATAAAGGAGTGTCATTTGCTGATTTGTATTCTTCTGCTATGAAAAGTATAGCCCGGAACTCTCTCTAATATAAACTGAAATATTATTTGATCAAAAGCTGTATATGCGATGTGATATTAAGTGTTTGGAACTTTACTATTAAATTTGAAAATGACTAATCACTCGGTTGAGCTGGACAGTTATTTATAAAAAATAGAATATTTCTCTATCTTTGTTTCGTCTGTTTGAATAAGAGGATATCATGTCGGATTTTTTATTTTCATACCACGAGACTAGTACATTCTTGGTGTTAATCTTTTTGAAACAGCATAGTGTTCTGGCTTTTTCTATCAGAAGAGGTTTTAGCTTGCCTTCTGTTAAACTGCAAGTAAGGTAAATGGCAATTCTCTGTTTAGAAAATATTCCATCCATGCATTTATCTCCAGGCATTGTTGATATTTTGTTTGGCATTGCCTGATAAAACAAATCAAATCCATCCCCATTGAATGTGTCTTTTTTCTTGCAACCCTTCAGCAAATCAGAAATTTGTCTTTCAAAGGAATCTACTGTTTTCATATCAATGTTATGAGACTCGCCGCACAATTTTTTTCTGAGAAATGTTATTTCTTTTTTTAAAGATTATAAACAACCATTCGGAGCAGTGAAATTTTCCTTATTGAGTTTTTCTTTTATTTTTTTAACTCTAAAGCTGTTTCTCATAGTAAAGGTCCATAAACTCAAGCATTCATCCTAAACATTTGTTTACCATTACAGTTGCTTGATTTGCATAAACATAATCGGTTTTTTTCGATTTTTTTAATTCTTTACTCATTTTTGTTTTGCTGAAATGTTCACAGATATACCGATTTTCTTTTAAAAGTATTGCTCATACGCAGTTTTACAGATTTGCCAATTTCCAGCTGCTGCTATTTGACTATTATTTTTTTTAGAAAATTAATATTTCAATTTTATCATTTAAACTCTTTATGGTTTGAGCATTTTACATTCTTTATGAAAATGTGAATTTAAAATGTCCAATGTCTCCATATTTTTAGAAAAAATTAACTGTATTAAAAATAATTGACTACCAAAGCAATAAGAAAACTACAAATTCATACATCTAAAATTCAATGTTAAATGCTACAAATCTTGCAAGCAATGAAAGAGATATGCCGTTTTAGTTTTAGAATTTTCAAAAACATATGACAATGACAAAGAAATCCTCTTTTAAAACAAATCCGAACAGTCGCCATTTTGTTTCCTCAGATAAAAATAGTACTAAAAGGACTTAGTTAGCAGATGCAAGCATTCATATCCTGGGATCCATCAATATATGTTGTGAAAATATTCCTCATTCTTCTCTTACCCCAAGAGAAAAATGGAAAGGAAAAATTCCCTTAGAGAGGCGCAAATATCTATACAATAAAGAATAAACTGGACACTTTGGAGGTGGTCACTATAGGAGTTAAATTCTTGTATATATTATTATGGATGAAAATAAAAATTTCGGAAAATGGTCACTTTAACATTTTTAATTTGAAGATTTTCGGCATTCAGAAAAATGGATGGTCACATTTTACAGGTTCAAATAACATAGATAACGACAGGCTCATTGGTCACTTTACACTATAGACAGGTGGTCACATTACCGAACATTTCTCGTATTATTTTACATGAATACGAGAAAAATTTTGAGAAAATGGTCACTTTAGTCAGATGGACACTTTACCAAGGTGGTCACTTTAGCAGGTTCCACAGTATTTTGTTTTTAATTATAAAATAATTTTATCCAAAAAAAAAAAACTCACGTAAAATGATAATTTTTACCTCAAATCTTATGTCTTAAGAAAAGCTTTATTGAAATAATACTTTTAAAAAAATGACAAATGTGATATAAAAATATTATATTGTGCAAAAAAATATTATATATTTGTTAAGTATTCCTCTTGAAAAAATTTTCAATGTTTTAAATGAAACATATATCGTTATCATGTAATATTTGCACCCATCATGGTCGAAGTATTTTTCTTAAAAACATATAAATAATTGATTCAATTTTATTTTGCATTTTTGCTTGATTTGTAAATACAATAGATTCCCTCAAATCCGCACAGTTTAGGACCAGAAGTTTTGCGGATTTCCGGTCATTGCTTTGTTTGCATTTTTTAAATGGTAATTTGAATGTGATTAACAATGAAATTGAAACCATTATGTAGGCTTACCGTATAATAAAACACTGAAATAAGTAATAAACTAAAATAATGAAAACTTAAATAATTCTTAACATGATTGAAATATTAAAAGCAAAGGTCAAGTTAAGAATCCATAATGTATGATTATATATTTATTATAAAGATAAGATATATTTTTCATATGAAATTCGTTTTATAAATATACATTACTAATTCGCATCAAAATCATAAAATAAGGAAGTTTTATTTCAATTTTAGCCAGACTTAATAACCGAAAAATTTTGCTTAACACATTAATATATTTTGTTTGAAGATTGTGATTACCAGAGATGTCAGCAATATCTTATTTTTTCCAAAATAAATTTATTCTTCCTTCATGAAAACACATGAATTCAGTAATATTAATGAAAATTACAAATGAAAATATACATGGAATTGATAGAAAAATAAAAAAGTCAAATTTTGTCCCTACATCAAAATTGACTGCTTCATATTTTACATCTGTAAATTATGTGCGGATTTTTGAGAGTTGGAGATTTTAGGGTTGCGGATTTGAGGAAGTCTACTGTAATAGTTGGCTAGATTAAGGTATCCGACCACGTTCGGAGCAATTTTTTCCATAGAAGCGATTAAATTACTTTTTTAATTTGTTTTTACGAAGATTATGACTTGAAAATGTGAAAAAAGTAAAAAATATTTTATTCATTGATAAAATTTTGATAAATGGAGGAATTTATCGCAAAATTTAATGATATTTTACTCGCTACGCAAAAAGCTCTAAAGGAAATTCTACTGTATGTATCTTAATTTCCTTTTTACACTTCATATTTATGACATTGGCGAAGGGAATGAACTAAAATCTAGGAGATGCTTTAAGTATTTCAAAACTTATAGCGTATCGTACCTGTTTCCATGTTAATTTTCATAAAATTCATCGATGTCATTTCACAAAAACATCCATAAAACAAAAAATATTTATTCTAACTTTAAATTTTTAGTTCATTCCCTTCACAACAGTAACATATGTTTCAAATTTCATAGTGATATTCTTATAACTTTTTGAGAAATCGTTTTTTGCGTATGGAATTTTCACTGAAAATTACATTTTCCAAAAAATGCAATTAAAGTGTGGATTTATGTTTTTCAAGGATTTACAGTAATGTACATCTATAATAAACAAATTAGCCTCGAACCCCCCAAAAAAGTATTGTCCATGAAGCATATTATTTACATTTCTTATAATTATAAAAAAAGAAACTACCAAAACCTCGAAATTTCTCCAAACACACGACCTTTTAAACGGCACTTCAGGTTTGAGTGACAGCTGTTGACTATTTTAAAAACCGCTATTACTTCGGATCTATTTATCGTACAATAAAAATAAACACAGTTTTGGAAAGATAAAAAGTTGGTCTTAATAAAAATAATATAAAAAAGTTTTGACAATTTTGGTCGAAAATTGCATTTTTAACCTGGTCGGATACCACAGCAGTGCACTTTGTAAGATTTGTTTTAAATTCTTGTTTGTGTCTTGTATCATCAAATTCAGAAATTTTCTCAACACAACAATATTGTTTCCTGTCTTCATATATTATAATTTGAGGAAATCTTGTTTGTTTGAAAATTCTACAAAACATCATCGATGCTTTTGACTAAATTTTGCATTCTACCATTTTGAGGTGCGAGACGATCTTTGGGACAGTTCCCTTTATTGGGTAAAATCGTTGAGTGCATAGTATTGGTGTTAATACGAGTCAATGACAATGGAAATTTGCACATATAAGTTGTTAAAAAGTCGGCAGAAAAGTCGCGAGATTTGACAAAAAAAATTGAATTTCAAGATTATTTGTGCCAAAATATGTGCTTTGCGTGAAATGAAATATAATGGAATTTGTCAACGATGTACTATTTTAACCCTGCGAGAATGTATTGTTTTATCGAGTTGAACTCAAGACTAATTTTGAGCTAGCTATGCTCTATCTTTGCTGCTGTTATGTTACAATGTGAGCAAAGGTTTGTTTGTGTATGCAAATTTATTTTAAAAATAACACTAATGATTTTGGCTAAATTTTATAACTTCCATTTTGGAATATCAGATCCAAATGTTTGAGAAAATTTGTTGAATTTTATTGAGAATATGAATAAATGTTCAAATAATTATTAAGTTGTTAAACATTTTTCAAAAAGCTTCTGATTAGAAAGTTTTAATGAAGAGCTGTAAATATACTGTGATGAAAACAGAGAGGGGAGGTGGAGAGAGAGAGAAAGACAGAATAACTGTTTGATTTTTATGCTTTGATAGCCTGAAAGTTTAATTTGCAGAAAGAAATTGTAACTTTTTTATTTTTTTAATTTTTATTTTTATGAGATTTTTAATGTGTTTTCAATCATTTTTATGCAAATTATATTATACAATTCTTAAGCTATTTTCTTTCTTTGTAAAGTTACAGGTTTTTGAAAGCGACTGATGTTACAATGCATATGTTGGTTAACATTTGCTTTTTTTGTAAAGTGACTTAGTTGTGCGTTCATGAACCTGTTGAAGCACTGTTTCTGCAGAAAAAAATTATTTTAACAAAATTTCATATAAAAAATTATTATTATGCGGAACAATGAGATGATCGCTAAAAAAAGAAAAGAAAACTTTTTCAGTGTTATTTTTCAGAAACACACATACAGACTACTCTTGTCCTCGTTAGTTCACGAAAAAAGGCATGAATTAGTAAAAAAAAAAAACATTAAACTAAATGCAGTACTCTGCTTTATCAAGTATAAAATGGGTGTTGTAATTGTAAAAAACAGAAGATATACGCTCTAAGCACAGGGTATATCCCAAGGTGTATAGACTATAGTTTTGGGGGAAACAAAGGTATACGATGTTTGTTTAAATAATCCAAAAAGTATATGGCGTATAACTCGGTATATCCTCCGCTACATCCTTGTATAATGATTACAGTGCATGTAAAAACTACAAGGACAGCAAAAGATAAAAATTTTTTATATATAAATTTCAAAACAAATGAAACTTTTTCCTTATAATATGTATCATTAAGCTAAAAAGCTAATAAAAAAGTGAACGAAATTTGACCATGAGTATTTTATTATAAAAATAAAGTAATTGTACAAAAAACACTATTTTCGCTTGTGTGAAAACTTTAAAGACAGCAAAATAAATTCAATGTAGTAAATGAAGAAACAAATATTTAATGTATTATGCATCCAACTATGAGTTCAATGATTACAAATATCCCATTATTCCTTGACATCATTATTTTTTAGCGCAGTTCGGGTTTGTTTTTGTGCAATTCATCTTCAATTGTAATTATAAGTACAGATGCTGAAGAAAATGCCTTTCTTTTATTTAAACTCGTCTTCAAGATTTCCCCATAAGTTATCTATAGGATCAAAATCAAAATTTCTGACCAGTCATTGCACAACTTCACTGTTTTTCTTATAGAACTAAAGTTGTATCTCACGGCTTGTGTGGATAGGTGCATTATCTCGCTGATATATCCGGTTTTTCCTCTCAGAATTGTTGCTACTAATGAAAGATGGTCAAAATGTGTTTGCATATGTGTCTTTGAATTAAATTATCCTGAAAGATATGTAAGTGACACCACGTCCTTGAACGAAAAGCAGCCCCATGTTCCAATGAATCTGCCACCTAAGTGCTGTTTCAATAAAATCTCTTTTTCTTTTCTTAAATCAATTTAATTAATTTTCTTCGATGAAAAGAAATGAAACTTAAAAGGTCCTGATGACTGAAAATAATATTGGGATGATTTAAGAAAAGAATAAGATTTCATTAACCCTTTCCGGCACGGGTAAATTCTGTTAGTAAAACTAGAAATTATTGACTGCCACCGGAATTTACAAACGACTTTTTTTTTTAATTAAGAATTCCTTAATTTAAGCTTTTATTGTAAAAGCAAAATTTTGTTAAAATATTTTTGGTGCCGTTTGCAGGTTTGGAATTAAAATTAGGTATTCCAGACTGGGCACAGTGTGCCGGAAAGGGTTAAGACATCAGTTAGGTGGCGGATATATTGAACATGGGGCTGCTTTTCATTCCACGACGTGGTGTCACTTGTATAGTTTTCAGGAAAATTTAATTCAAAGACACATACACAAATTCCTTCTGACTATCTTTTATTTGTTGCAACACTTCTGGCAAGAAAAAAAAATCGGATATAACAGCGAGATAATGCGCCTATCCACGCAAGTCGTGAGAAAAAATTTTAGTTCTATAAGTAAAATAAACTTATGGAGATACAGTGGACTCTCTCTATTCCGAACACTCATAGGACCGCCCAAAAATGTTCAGATTACGGGGGTGTTCAGTATAGAGAGAGATTAGAAATGCATTACTATTACTACTGTGTAAGGTGACCGAGCCGGTAGTTGATTAAATAAAGTCGATACTACGGGGGTTTTATTATATTTCCTTTCTTTTAAGTTTTAAAAGTAAACTAACATGATTTCTATAAACCTTAACCGTTTAAGCGTCCTGCATAATTTTACATGCAAGTTCAACTATTTATAAAATAACTATGAAAAGTATTTATGTAGATTTGTATTTTAGATAATTAGATAATCTTAGATATTTATTTATCATATGCAATTCTAAAAATTAACATTGATATATATTTTGAGTTAAATAAACCTTTGAATCCAAAAACTATGTGACAGAAAAATCCGGTTAGGCCGCTTAAAGGGTTAATGAAAGTCCTATCATGGGCAAAAATTAAATCTACTGAAATTAAATATCAATAAAATTATAAGAAAATAGTTTTTTAATTGTCATTTACTCAGTAGTTAGCAGAATAAAACAGACTAAAATTCCAGAATTAGTCTTTAACCTTTAGGCAGGGGCTCGCTCAGTGTCTACCTGAGAATACATGTAAGACTGGACAGATGCTGTCACAGCCCCTCCGTAAAGGTTAAAATATCATAATTATGCTGTGATTAAAAATATTTCATAGAACTATTATTTGAAATAAGAACGACGGATGTGGATTACTTAAACTATCCGGGATTGTCTCCAATTAATAAAAGGCTAAATTTTTACATTTTCTATTTAAAAAAGGTCATAAAAAGTTGTTTTTTTTTCCATCAGGCAGCTGACAAGAATGTGACGACATATGCTCCAACATTTAACTGAAGTTTCTGTCTAATAAATTGAAGTATTCAAACTAATTGCAAATTCAAGTACATACTTACAATCTAACAGTGATTTTGTCTGTTTATTATTTAATTGAGTTTGTTTCCGTCGTTTTTTCGAGTTAGTTTCAATCAGTGGTGACAATCCCCCCCCCCCAAAAAAACCGTACTTTGACATTGACCCCCCCCCTAAACAAAATATCAATTGTAAAATATAGTCTACTTATAATCTACTGTACATTCAAAAGATAGCGATTTGAGCATAGCAGAATGTGTTCATACTGCCCTTATCTAGAATTTAGAGAAAGAAAACACAGGAACATTTCTGAAAATTCAATGTTGAAAAAAATTTAAAAGTTATATTAAAAGAATCAAGATTTACAAA
This sequence comes from Maratus speculifer, assembly GCA_964019185.1. NCBI lineage: Eukaryota > Metazoa > Arthropoda > Arachnida > Araneae > Salticidae > Maratus > Maratus speculifer. Next base: position 18,311,365 of record CAXHSM010001376.1, on the reverse strand, counting down.
AGATAGCGAGTTAGCAGAATGGGTTCTTATTGCCCTTATCTAGAATTTACAAAAAGAAAACACAAGAGCTTTCCTGGAAATTAAATGTTGAAAAAAATTAAAAGTGATATTAAAAAAAATCAAGATTTTTTTTTCTTACATTAAGAAAAAAGGAAATATTAAGAATTTAAAAATCCCCCCCCCCAAATGAACTTTTTCTCAAATTCCCCCCCCCCCCAAAACTAAATTTTATGACGCATCTTGCGTCACCAAAGCCCTCTCTGGGCACCCCTGGTTTCAATCGAGAACCTTTTTATCCTACTATAGCAGTTTCTCCGAATTTCCATGATCAGAATTCAAATTCAGATTGCAAACACGTGTTCAGTTTACAGAGAGATGAAGTATAAATGGGGACTAAAAATAGCGTTCATAATAGCGGGGTGTTCTGATTAGAGTGTGTTCAGAATACAGAGAGTTCATCTTTTGTTAAGTCTATGGAGTTTCGCCGGGACCATCGGAATGTGTTCATAATACCGGGGTGTTCACATTAGAGAGTGTTCAGATAGAGAGAGTCCACTGTATATAGTAAGGTGATTTTATAAAAATGGAAGGCATTTTTCTTCAGAATCGGAACTCCGATTTACAATGGAAAATGGATAGTACAAAATCAATCACGAAATGCGTAAAAAAATTAATGATGTCAAGTAATGGTGGAATGTTTGCCATCGTTTAACTCATAGGTGAGTGCATAATACATTAAATATTTGTTTCTTTGGTTACTATATTAAATTTATTTTGTGTCCTTAAAGTTTTTACACAGACAAAAATAGTGTTTTTTGTAAATTTTCATAATAAAATAATCACAGTTGAATTTTGTTGACTTTTTTATTAGCTATTCAGCTTGATAATACATATTATTAAAAAAAGTTTCATTTGTTTTGAAATTTATAAAAAAAATATATACTTTTTGCTGTCTGTATAGTTTTTACACGCATTGTATACCTCTATCGGTACAAAAAGTTGATCTGTTTGGAATGTTGCCAAGTGCCTAGCATCAATCATTGTCTCGAAATTCTCTGTACACCAACATTTTATAGTAATTTTTTTCACCTTGTCTAACAGCAGAATTTTTTGTGATTAAAGATGGAGAAATAAAGCGCAAAAATGAGTTGTACTTGGAACCCTGATTTATGCGCGACACTTGGCAACACTCTGCGTGTGTGATACTGAACAGAGGATAATATATTGTCTGTTTCCTTTCCAGCTTCGTCTAAATCATTAGAAAATCGATGACTCAGTCGGGGGGGGGGGGAGCGGGTTCCGTTTGCATTGTTAAGACTTCCATCAATTAGCTACTTCGGTCACGCGAAAAGACCCTCTTGCTCATGCTAACCTTATGGAAGAAATGTTTAAAGATATCTTGTTTGCATTTCTATATTTTTAAATGATTTTATTTATTATAATAATTATTATTGCATTGAACAGCTGAAGTTAGCCTGTTCAAACGCTATTTTTTACGTTTTCACTTTTGTTTCTCAGATTTTCTTTGTATGAGGGTGCTTTTTTCTGCAAAAACCAGTTCCGAAAATAAAAGGTATTAAAGACATCTGAAATCAAAATCTAAAAAGTGAAAAAAAGGCCCATGTACAATTCCATCTCAGATGTCTAATGCAAGTACGAAAAAATACTTTAATATATTGGAATGCAAACGTTTTTCAAAAATTTCCCCCATTGGATTAACATTAGCAAAGGATGTTTTCTCCTTATTAAAGTATGTTTCAAAGACTAAGATTTAAAAGGAGCGGAAAACATTGTGACAAGCAGTTACAAAAACAAAAAAAATCATATTTCGATTTTTAAAAAAATGCTCTTAAAGTTATTTTGTGCTATGCATGCAAGTTTTAAACGTTCTCTTATGTTGTCAATGTACGTACAAGTTCTTGAATTTCAAGAACTGGAAATTCACTGGTACCAGTATTTCCTTAAAAAAAAAAAAAAAAAAATCTTTAAATAAGGCAAAATGTAGTGCGCTTGGACTAGATTTATTTTTTTTATATAAAAAGAAAATAGGTATTTGACCTGGAAATCTAACGTACGAATGTTGTCTGTCATTGAATTATGCAAAGAAAAAAAATAACTGATTTTTTTTTAACGTTTCACCAACTTATTCTCCATTATACGTAATATTAGGCTGTAAAATTTGTTTTTAAATTTCAAAACAACGATATCGCACATTAAATAAAAGCCTTGTTTGTGTTATGAAATGTTTGAACTCTATTCTCCCACTGAAAATGGCTGCAATAAAAAAATGTTTCAAATATTAGCAACTGAAATTTTCATAAAAATATGTTATTAATATTGTAACTTTTTTCTTTTAAAAATTTCTTAGTTGATCTATTGTTTGTACTTACAATTTTCTTCTTTTTAACAAAATTTAAAATGTTTAAAATTCAAATTACATTGAAATTAAAAAAAATATAAAAATTGTTGATCGAGTTAAAAGGTGTGTGTCATTTTTAGCTCACACGCTATCAAAGTCTGAGAGCAAAATGCTTGCAAATTCTGTATGTATTTACATAACACGATAACTGTTGATAGAAATATCAGATTTGCTTTTGATTTTTTTCTAAGTTCGTGCTGATAAGACGCTTACCTCATTAGTTTTGAGAGTTCATAGGTTAAGTATAATAGATGGAAACAGGGACTAATCTCCCTTAATTCAGATAAATGGTTTTTCTCTTGAATTATTCCATTTACTTGAAATTTTATATACCAGTTATATTCTGATAAAGAGCTTCCTTCATTAGATTTGGGTGTTCATTGGTTATATATTGCTTCTGATAAGAAGCTTCCCTCATTAGATTACGTAAGTTTATTGGTTAAGAATAAAAAGAGGAAAGTAAAATTATTGCACCCCTTTATTTAGATAAATAGGTTTTTCACGCAATATTATTCGATTTGCTTAAAATTTGGCGTCCCAGTTTATTCTGTTACCGAGCTTCCTTCGTAAATTTGGAGGTTCATTAGCTGAGCATAAAGGGGAGGGAGTTGTTCTTATCTTAATTTAAATAAATGGGTTTTTCCTGCAGAATTATTAGAGTTGCTTCAAGTTTGTTATGCTGATTTATTCCGATAAAATGTTTTCTTGATTAGATTTGGAGGGTCAATGTTTAAATTAACAGGAACGAAAGGGGGTTTCAAGTCCCCTTCCTCCTTCAATTAAGATAAATAATTTTCATGCAGAATTATCCGAATGACTTCGCATTTTTTCCTAGATTCACTCTGATGAGAAGCTTCCCTAATTAGATATGGAGGTTTATTGGTTAAGTATAAAGAGGGACATGGAGCTAATCACTGCTCTTAACTTAGCGAAATTGGTTTATCATACAGAATGATTTGATTTATTTGGAGTTTGGTATGCCGATTTATTCAAAGGCACTTCCTTGATTAGATTTGGATGTTCATTGATTAAGTATAAAAGAAAAGGAGGATGCTATTTCCCCTTCACTTATTTTAACAGAGGCATTGTTCTTTGAAATAAGAGTAAAATATACAATATGAACAGCCTGTGAACTTAATGCCCTCAGTTTTACTGGGTACTTTTCTTTCTATTCTCTTTTTAATTAAATCACAAAAAATAAATTATTACAAGTTATTTTTTTTATCATTTTTAAGGTTTACGTACTTAAAAAGTGAAAACGGAACCAATATACGACTTTTGTGTCTGCTGTCTTTCACAATGTTTTTAATAGTAAACTACTGAATGTGAAAAATTCAAACTGTGGGAAGTATAAATACATTTAGGACGAATGTAGGGGACTATTTAATTTACATAAAAGAATCATTTTTTAGGTGCGTTAGTAATTATGTAAATACGTAGCACCCTTGTCTTTCAGTCCGTCTTTTATTCGCATATAACAATGCAAAAACTACCCAACTGAAACTTTTGAAATTTGAAACAAATGACTATTACAAAATTTTCACACGACATTTCAAATTTTATGAAATCGGATGCATAGTTTCATTTCAGGGACAATCAAAAGTATTCCTTTACATTACGATAAATGTTGTAAAAAAGTATCAAGTGCATTTTAATGGTGTTACATTCTTTCAAACATAATAAAACTGAAATGCATGTATGAAATATATAAATAACATATATATTCTGTACAATCTGTGGTACAAAGAATAATTGTTATTCATTTACAAGACCGCACAAAGGTATTGCATTGCATAATGGTACAAGAAGAATATTGTTTAGTGCGCCTTTCAATTGTATTAAAATATTTAACATTTTTTGAAATTGATATACGTTGCTGAGGGTTACTACAAGTTTTTTAAAGATAGAAAACCAACGAATATAAATGCACAAATAAAGTATGAAAAGATAGCAAATAGCTATTTCGAATCTACTATCGAGATTCTTCATCAGTGCAAAACTCAGCGAGCTAAAAATAGCAAAACTGAGCAAAGAGCCAGAGAGACGCAGGCTTATATACCCGCTATGGGAACAATCCCGCCTAAAGAAAAGCAACCAATGAGAAGAAAGCAGCCAAAACCAACTGAGTGGACAAGTAGCGACATCTATCGGAGAACGAGCAAAACAAAAACTAAAAAGCGAGTGAAAAAAAAGTATTAAATTAAAGATTTCCAAATACTTGGAAAATAAGAAGTACTAGATAAGTCATTGACTAAGGAGTGAGAATTTTTTATGATGTGGTAAGCTTCCTAAAAATCAAGATCAAGAATAGAAGGACATTTATGGATGATGGTGGCTGAAGAAAAGTTAAACTTATGTTGAGAAGACCAACAATGTTGAGCAATAGAGGAACGTTTAAGCTCCTGATTTTTGACATACCTTTTATGTTCCATTAAACGAAATCTGAGAGCACGTTTAGTCTGACCAATATAAGAAAGACCACATTGGCAAGAAATTTGGTATATGCCCCAGTTATCTAAGTGATCAATGGGGTGCTTAAGATTTGAAAAAGCAATTTTATTAACAGGAGAAAAAATAACATTGAAATCGAACCTTTTTAAAATTTTAGCAACTTGCTGACTGATTTTGGGGAAAAAAGGCAAAACAACCAAAGCATCTTATAAACTTGCGTTGTGTTGATCGTGGTTATTCCCCTAAAATTATAGATTCTATTCATCGAAAATTGACTAAATCCACACAATCTGAAAGAAAGAACTTTAATTCGAACTCCAATGCTTTGGTTGTTTTGCCTTTTTTCCCCAAAATCAGTCAGCAAGTTGCTAAAATTTTAAAAAGGTTCGATTTCAATGTTATTTTTTCTCCTGTTAATAAAATTGCTTTTTCAAATCTTAAGCACCCCATTGATCACTTAGATAACTGGGGCATTTACCAAATTTCTTGCCAGTGTGGTCTTTCTTATATTGGTCAGACTAAACGTGCTCTCAGATTTCGTTTAATGGAACATAAAAGGTATGTCAAAAATCAGGAGTTTAAACGTTCCTCTATTGCTCAACATTGTTGGTCTTCTCAACATAAGTTTAACTTTTCTTCAGCCACCACCATCCATAAATGTCCTTCTATTTTTGGTCTTGATTTTTAAGCTTACCACATCATAAAAAATTCTCACTCCTTAGTCAATGACTTATCTAGTACTCCTTATTTTCCAAGCATTTGGAAATCTTTAATTTAATACTTTTTTTTTCACTCGCTTTTTAGTTTTTGTTTTGCTCGTTCTCAGATGTCGCTACTTGTCCACTCAGTTGGTTTTGGCTGCTTTCTTCTCATTGGTTGCTTTTCTTTAGGCGGGATTGTTCCCATAGCGGGTATATAAGCCTGCGTCTCTCTGGCTCTTTGCTCAGTTTTGCTATTTTTAGCTCGCTGAGTTTTGCACTGATGAAGAATCTCGATAGTAGATTCGAAATAGCTATTTGCTACCTTTTCATACTTTATTTGTGCATTTATATTCGTTGGTTTTCTATCTTTAAACATTTGTGCACAAAGGCTTTATTTGCTATTTTAATACAAGTTTTTTCCTGTATAAAAGAAAGCAGATAGTTACAGGGATTCAAACGATTTCGTCTACTATACAGTAACCGAAGTACTGTGTTCTATTACATCTGGATCTAAATATTTTTACGGCGTTTGTAATTATACAAATACGTAGCACCCATGTCCGTCCATCAGTTCGTCCGTTCGCTCGCATATATCAGAGAAAAAACTACCCAACCAAATCATTTCAGATTTAAAATATATAATTGTTGCATAATTTTTTCGAATCATTTCAAATTTTATGATAATCGGATGTACAGTTTAATTACAGAGACAAATAAAAATACTCAATTACATTACGGTCAATAGATGAACTAGTTTCAAGTACATTTTACTGATGTTCCACTCTTTTGAAAATAATAGAATTGGCATAAATCTATAAAGTATATACTAAACTTTACATTCTATACAATCTATGATACAAAGAAATTTATTAATTTACACGACCACACAAAAGTTTTCCATTACATAATGATATATGGGGAAACATTTTTTGGGGCCTGTTTTAAATATATTAAACTAAATCGCATGTTATCAAATTGGTATGTGTTGCTGACGACTAATATAAGTTACATCCTGTATAATAGAAAGCAGATAACATGTACAAGAACACACTAAAGATTTCGACAATTATACTGTATTCGAAGTACTGTATGCTACAGTAGCAAGATCTGAATATTTAAAAAACTTCCCTACAGTACTAGCGCATTTCATTTGTTACGTTTCACGTGCAATTTTTACTTGTTTTTATATATCATGTCAGGTATTGTGTGAAAGAGAAAGCTTTTGCAACGCAGAACTCAAAAACACATTTCTTTTATGTGTTATATTTTTAAAGGTAAACCGAAAACGTAAAGCAAAAATATGCTCTCCCCCTCATCCATTTCCGAATCTACTGAAACTAAAATTATGGAAAAAATTGATGTAGTAGACATTAATTAAAACCTTACAGGAAAACTATAGTGATTATCGTAGGTTATATAATTTTTCAGAAAAGAGCAATTTTCCGTTGCACACAAATTTCAATTCATGGGCATTCAGCAAATGTGTTGAGGACCATCGAGAGTGCCTGTCGTAACAGATCTGTAAAAGCATTGTCAATAATGATCTTTAAGGAAAAAAAAACCCAAATTAGACGAGATTTTAACCTATTATGATATGGACGGTTGGGACATGCATAATAACGAGCGGAATACTCTATGTACCATCGGTGTTTAAAGCCTGAAATAACAACTTTTCATGATATGTTTCTTTTATGCATTGCCCAGTGGCAATACAAAAGCAATGAAGTCAAATTGTTATGCACAAAGTAATTTAACTAGAATTAACCCATTAAAACTCAAATTATTTTCTCTGTCAAAATTAAAATTTTGGATTTCCCACCACTTATAAAGAAAAGTATTTTTACGTTATTTTATCGAGGAATTTGTTTTTTGAAAAAGAGTATATATTTATCTTTATATTTACTGGTGTGAAATACGCTTTCTTGCCACAAAGTCTAGTGATCTAAAATATGCCACTGGCTGTTAATGGGTTAATCAGTTAAATACAGTGGAATTCACATCTAGTTTGCATTGAGGACCTCTCAATACCCAATAAATATCGGTTTAAATCAGAAATTTTATTATGAAAAAAGTTTAACAGATACAAAGAAGAGAAATGTTAAAAGATTTAATTTACCAAAATTCTGGTGTAATAATTTTGTAAAACTTGACTAAACCTAGGTGAAAAAAATGGCACGGACTATGGCGGTGTTACAAATTCGCGACATACTCGAAGCGCGATTAGCAAACTGCAAATTTAAACTTGGAACAAGAGTTTAATTTTAGATACGTTGTAAAAACAACAGATTATTACGATGAATTCAGTTTTATGAAATGCTAAATGTGTAACGGCAAACCCACAGTGGGCGCTATTTGTAACGGCGCACGCACGCTGGGTGTCGTTTGTAACGTTATATGCAGACATACTCAGTAGTTTAGGTTAAAACAACAAAGTTTATTCAAGTGATAATGGCCGAAGGGAAGTGGAGCAAGTCTAAGATTTTACACACTGAGAACACTAAGAACAGCTAAAATCATACTCACAGGCCCAATCTAGCTCAGTCGTGGCACCGCCTAACACTTGACACTGTCTCCTGGCTGAGCTGCTGAACAAAGTTTAGTTAAACAGCCCGTGGCTGTGGATAATTCTTTATTTCACCAATAATTAAAAATGGAACTACTAATAAACTTTCTTACCACGGCCGACTCTTAAATCCACTATCCAAACTCCTTTCCACTTTACTGGAGGCCGTTGCTACTTTCTATTCTTCAGCACTTCGCTAAACAATCATCCACTTCGTTGTCTAATGGCAGAGGTCCGCACTCGCTGGCTGCTGGCTAATGCCAGACACACACTTAAACTCACCCCCAAGCTTTTATATGCTGCAAACTGAGATACTTCACATTAACATATTACTAATAACCGCGAGCTAACTGCGGAATTCGAAAGAGCACACACACTCTAGAAAGTTAAAGTAAAAGAGAGGATAGATGTCGCTTTTACGCCTACAAAATGTTAAATTATTGACGTCACGATCTCAGAAACACTAGAGTGCCTTTATGACAAAAGGTCACTTCCTCACAAATGAATATATACCATTTTTATGGTCTGTGACGAATTAAGTTCATTAAAAAATGAAAACAGTAGACAAGATTAAAATAAGATTAAAAAAGATTTATACAGAGTAACAAT
>CAXHSM010001376.1:18236525-18302599 GCA_964019185.1 Maratus speculifer | reverse complement strand
ATCAATGGCGGATCTAAGGGGGGGGCGATGGGGCGATCGCCCCCCCCCCTTGAGCCCAGTAAAGGGTCTGAAAAAGATGCCTGCACGGAAAAAGGATTGGACATAAACTCGAGACCGGCGCGGCCAGACCCGGGCCGCGCCATTTTAAAGTCACTAAACTGGGTCAGGTCTTTACACTTTCAGAACCGAGGCGGATCGAGTCTTACTTTTTCCTGTAGAGCAGGATCGAGCCACACTTTTCTTTTCAGGGCGGGCCTGGCGTGGATTTCGTTCTTCCTTGAGGTAAACGCTCTGTCTAAGGTTGAACCAGACCTTAAGGGAGGAGAAGCAATGGCGGATTCAAGGAAAATGCGCCTTTGCATTTTTCAAGGCGAAAGGGCGATCTTTCCCCCCGCCCTTGGGATAATAAAAGTTTCCTAAAAAGACATGCATCCTCGCAGGAAATGAATTGGAACCTAACTCGAGTCCGGGGCGGGCCGCGCCTTTTTAATTTCGCGAGGCTCGGGCTGGGTCAGGTCTTCTTGCTTTCAGAACCGGGCAGTATCGTGATCATTATTTTTCTGCAGATTTGGGTCGGGCCCAATGGCGGGTCTGAGGGGGCGATCGTCTTCCCTTCTTGGGCAATAAACGTTTTCCAAAAATACATGCATCCTTGCAAGAAATGAGTTAGATCCTAACAAGAATTTAGCGCCCTCCCCCTCCCGGGCCGCGCCTTAAGTTCGCGAGGCTCGGACTGTGTCTGGTCTTACCGCATTCAGTACTCGGCCGTCATTTATTTGATACTATCATGATCATTATTTTTCTGCTGATTTGGTTTGGGCTTATTGCTGATTTGGCTTATTTTTCTTCTAGATTGAGTCTGGCGTGGAGTCATTCTTCTTAGATGTCTGCATTAGAGATGACACAGGTTCAAACTTAGCCCATGTCCGATATGAGATCGTGCTCTGTTTTTATGCTGGTCTACTGACTCGGACTCATTTTTTCTGAAATCTGAAAATTTTATTTGTCGATGAATAGAAAAATGTAAAAAACTTTTTTTCCTCTTAAAAATTAGTACTTATTCCTTTTCAAATCAATGTCTTGCTATTTTGATAAAAATGAAAAAGAGGCATATTTTTTTTAAATATTTTAGTATTTGAATGCCATTAAAAAAACAAAAAAAAAACAAAAAAAAAACAATTAGTCATATCTACATCTGTAGATTTATGTTCAAGCATTGCCGACGACCGCCGATCTGGCGCCTACGAAAAAAGGCGGGAATAATGAATTTGTGTTTAGTTCGATTTTTGTTTGTGGCAGAGATTATTTTGCAATTGGATCTTTTATTATTATTTAGACATGTAACGCGAAAAGAATATTTTCTTTTGCGGTTACCGAATAATTTAAATTTCTAGTGTATGCAACGTATACAAGTCGTAATCGCTTTTCATATAGAAATAACTGTAGTAATTATCATTTCTTTTGGGATCTCTGCTGATGCCGTAGCGATAAGTAAGTGTATTTACCATATTCTTGCGATCGAGTAGTGTTTCCTCTGTTCCTAAAAAAGTGTTGAACTTTAAAATTTTTAATTTGAGGTTATTTTTTGGGCCATGCTATAACGAAGGCTTGTTATGAAGAATGAGATGGTTATAGTTAAAAATGTGCATTTTTTACTGAAAATTTAAAAATGTTCGATTTGACAGATAATAGACAGTATTTTCTAAAGGCTCCATGCATTTATTCATGAAACACACTTCCTTAACATATACATTGTCCATATTTTTTTACTAAAACAGAGACAACATATGAGAATCCTTAAGTATATTTTTATTTTACATCAAACTGTTCGTTTGATAATATTAAATTTAATTTTTCGTTTAACAGCCTTTTTTAAATATAAAAAATAGCTTTAAAATTATAATTACTTTTGGAACATTTTTTATAAGTATTATGCAATTTTTTCTACTGTATAATTTTATTATCGGGTTTTGCTCTTGATGCCGCAAAATGTTTCTGCTTCAGGCGGGACCGGGCTGTGGAATAATAGCCCAAATTTATCTCTAGTCCGCACTGACCAAAATTTCCCTGGTCGGGGTTCGGGTCGGAATGAAAGTTAAATTTGGTCCGTGTACGATCCAGCCTAGACGTATGCATGTGCCCGGGTCTGTCCAAGTCGGCGAAATGGTTCCGAATTTTCTAGCGGGCCAGCAAAATTAGAATAATTTTTCCAACAGGCCGGGCCAATAAACAAAATAAACGGAACGAGCCGGCAAAAAAATTGAAGGGCCATATGGGCCGAGCCCATAAAAAAAATTGCGGGCTCACTGGCCCTTTGTAAAGAACGTTAAAATAGGAGCTATTTTCAATTATATGGGTTTAATGAGAATAAGTATAAATGTGCGTCATCAGTCGAAACTAGTTTGGCAACATCAATACAGAAATCTAACTTTTACAGTGTAGCGATCAGCATCGGAGTATTATATTGTGTGTAACCCGAGTTTAATATATATATATATATATATATATTAACAGGCTCGTACCGGCCCGAGATCAGGCTTGCATTGTTTTTCTACATATAGACGAGCCGGGCTGGAACTAGACTTAATTGTTCTCAAGATGTGTAGGACAAACAATATGCAGTGCCGTGCGAAAAGGGGGGGGGGGGCGAAGGATGCGGTCGGCCCGGGCGTGGAAATTTAGGGGGCACCACATTTTGCTTTGCCCCGAGCACAGTTTTCTCTTCGCACAGCAAATGATTGCAGATTTTTCTACCTTCTCATGCTGTCGCTTCCAGAAATTCTATTCAAAACGATAATTTTCACAGCATTTTCTTAAACTGCTTATCAAAAAATGGATTACGCCATAGTTTCTGAATAAAAACACCCGCTAATTCTGCTAATGTGATCCACAACATAAACATTAGTTAACCCGACCAGCAGCAAAAAAAAGAAGTCAACCGGACCCAGACCCGACTCACAGCAAAAACTAGAAGCCAACCGGACCCAGACCCGACCCACAGCAAAAACTAGAAGTCAACCGGACCCAGACCCGACCCGCAGCAAAAAATAAAAGCAACATGACCCGCAGTGAAAAAATTAGCCCCGACCCACGCATTAAAGTTGAGTCTCCAAATTTCTAAAATCGCCCCCCCCCTTGAGGACTCTCCAGATCCGCCCTTGTCCATAATACCGTATTTTCGGGCGTATAAGCCGCGGCGCATACGAGTTTAAAAGTTAAAATTATGCTTACTGCGGCGCTTCTGCCGGGGCGGCGGATACGATGTAATTTTTTTTTCCTTGCAGCGATATTCATCAGAGGTGATTCTGATTGGAATTTTTCTGAAAATTGTAAAAAGTCAATCATCAGGAAGAAAATGCGAAGCATAAAAAATATCGCGAATTTCGACAAATGATAGCCAAATTTCTGTCAATCATTCGCAGAAAAAGCAAGAATTTTATCAAAGGATCGAGAGAAAAAAACACGACTTTTATCAAAGGTTCGCGGGAAATGAATGAATTTCGCCAAAGTATCGCAAAAAAATCCACATTTCGACGAAAGATTGCAGTAAAAACGCGAAAAATGTCAAAAAATCAAGGAAAAATCGTGAATTTCTCAAAGATTCGACAAAAAGAACGCCCAAAAGAATTGTAAAAAAATTGTTAGAAAAAACGCAAATATGTCGTATCTATAAATAAACGGCAAAAAAAAACGAAAAGAAACGTAAATTCACGAGAAAAAACGCACAAAAAAGGAGAAATTTGAAAAAAAGCACGAAATCTACTAAAAAATCTCAATAAAACGATCATTTCAACAAAGATTCACGATTCATTCATTTCATCATGATTCTTACCATTCTCAAAGGCGAATGAGAACGGTGTGAATCATGCCGTTCACATCATGCCATTCATTTCTTGAACCACTCATGAAATGAATGGTTCATGAATCTTTGATGAAATGTGTTTTTTCGATATTTTTTTAATAGATGACATTCTTTTTATGCTTTTTTTTTACAAATTTCTCCTTTTTTCTGCGCTTTTTCGACAGAATTTACATTTAAAAAAAAAACGCAATTTTTTTTCAAGTATTGCTACAAGTATCAAAATTCATGATTCATTTGTCATTCAAATATCTCTAATGCCTAACATTGACGAACCACCTCTAGACTGGACGTACGGTTGATATGCAACTAGGCCATCCAGAACAAACTTACATTGTTCCATTCAAATATTCTTAATTTATTCAATTCATCATGATTCATCCCCATAAAAACGCAAATTTTTTCAAGTATCGTGACAAAAATTCTGCAAATTCTTCAAATATCGCGATAAAACCCTGCAAATTTCGTCAAATATCGCGATAAAACCTTGCAAATTTTGTCAAATATCGCGATAAAACCCTGCAAACCTCGTTACAAACTATAAAAAACGTATTAAATAATCGCGAAAAAAAGGCTACACGAATTCAAATATAATTTTATCATAAAAAATATACAAAATATACTAAATTTAAAATTGGATTTTTATTACAAATGTTAAAAAAAACGCGAAAAAACACTAAATATAACGCAATTTTTAACATTTTGATGTATTTTCGTAAGTGCGGCGCATACGGCGGTGCGGCGCTTCTTATGAACATTTGTTTTATTTTAATGCATTTTCGGAGGTGCGGCGCTTACGGTGGGTGCGGCGCATACGCCCGAAAATACGGTACATCTGGATCCTAGAACAATTAAGACACTTGGAAATGTGATAAATGAGTTTTTGTTGTTACCAGTCTGTTTCTTAAATTCTTTTCACACCTACCGTGTCTTGATATAGTATTAGGATTAGTTTGATCAGATTGTGGGTTTTTTATTGGATAGTTGGGCATTGAATCATTGAAAACAACAGAAGAATGTTATCTGTAGAATCGTTATAAAAGTCTCATGATGATTTGTCATACAGTAGATATCGAGAGTTTTTGTGTGATTTCATCAGCAAAAATGGCTGCTGTTGAAATTTATTTTTAGGTATATTGCAGCTTTTTTGTGAATAGGTATATTTCTATGTAAGTTTAACTTTTGTCATGCAGAGTGAGCATTTCTGTATTTTTCGGATCATTTTTCATTAATTAATGGATGAGGAGAGAAAAGAAAAAGATTTTTGTAATATTTGTGTGTCTGTAAAGACTATGGACTTCTTAATTATCATGTCAACCAAAATATTATTGTTAAACTATAAGACAATAATGGGTTATTATAAAAGGTCATGCTTATCTGGTGTTAAACCCAGTACACATGTTTTTTTTTATTTTATTGACAATTTTTTAATATAGCCTTTATTTGTATGTTTATTAATATTTTATTAATTTATTTCTTCTTTCATTATTTAAAATAAAAATTACCGTAAAATACCGTTAATCCGCCCTTCCCGATCAAACGCCCCCTCCCCACTTTATGAAGAATTTGAACTTTTCAAAAAATCCCGAGAAAGCGCCCTCCCTCCCGATTCTCAAAGGCAATTGAGAGCGGGATTAATCATTTTGAAATGAATGAATCATGAATCTTTGATGAAATGTGCGTTTTTTCAAGATTTTTTAATAGATTTCATGATTGTTTCGGCTTTTTTTACTAATTTCTCCTTTATTCTCCGTTTTTTCGACAGAATTTACGTTTTTAAATAAAAAAAAACCCCAAATGTTTAAAGTATCAAAATTCATGATTCATTCAACGAATCATTCATTTCATGATGATTCATTCCTGTAAATCTTGTTGAACGATTGCGAAAAAATCCCGTGTAAGCGCCCCCCTCTAACTATTGTACGATTTTTCTTTTCGTTTAGGGGGGCGGATTAACGGTATTTTACGGTATGTTAATTTGTTTAACTTGGTGCAGTTTGGCTAGTTGTATAATTTGGCAAAATTGGTCAATGGCAAAATCAAGTAGTTTCAGATGAAAATGATATTCATAAAACTGACCCACCATTAGAAAATATATACGGTAGATTCTCTCAAATCTGCATGTAATCACAGATGCAAACAACGAAACTTTCAATTTAGATGTAGGGTGAAAATTGCACAATTTTTTATCTTTATGTAATTCATATTTTAAATGTTATAGTTAATTTGACTGAACTCATGCTTTTTCATGAAGGAAATGTAAATTTATTTCTGAAGAAATCCATGATATTGATATCTTTTGTAGCATTCTTTTAACAAATGTATTTCTATATTAAAGAAGCTTTTTTGATTTCTAGAAAAGTGAAACATAACAACGTCACCAGTTAGATAATTTATACCAAAATCTTATCCACAACAACTTATTTCAAATTGAAATTAAATCTGAAATTTGATGAAAATCCGTGTACAGTAGACTCCATCAAATCCATAACCCTAAAATGCACAACTCTCGAAAATCTGCATATAATTTATGGATGTAAACAATAAAACATTCAGTTCAGTTATCTGTATAAAATTTGACTTTTTTAGTTGTATAGCAGTTCCATGTATATTTTAATTCGCAATTTTTGTTAATATTGGTGAATTCATGTGTAAAATTGTCCATCATAAAGGAAGAATTAATTTATTTCTGAAAAAATTCAAGATATTGCTGATATCATTGGTAATCACAGTCTTCTTACCAAATATATTTATCAAGCTTTTTTGGTTATTAAGTCTGGCTAATCCTGAATTAAAACTTCCTTATTTTATAACTTTGATCTGAACTAGTAATGTACCTTTATGAGGAAATTCTAATTGAATAATGTAGCAAAAATACATTTAATCTTTATAATATTTAATCATACATTATTGATTATTAACTTGACCTTTACTTTTAAAATTTTGGTCGTTTTAAAAATTATCTAATTTTGTATTATTTTAGTTTATTACTTATTTTAAAATTTTTATTACATTGTGTGCATTCATTATAGTTTTGATTGCATTATTAATTAAATTAAAATATTCTGGTTGAAAAATGCAAAGAAAACAATGACCAGAAAATTCTAAAATTCCCACAAGCTCTGGCCCCAAGCTATGTGGATTTGAGGGAGTTTGCTATATTAGTATTTGAGATAGAAAAAATGCAGAAATTGTAAAAAAAAATCCGGACTGTAGCGCCACCTGTACAGCGAATTACTGCAAAACTAAAGAATATTAATTTTATATCATGGACTAACTAAACCCAAAATTTCATGAAAATTCATGCATTAGTTTCTGAGATACAGCTATTGCGATAATCATAAATAATGCGGCATACGATGCCACCTATTGGGAGATTTTACATTAAAACGTAATAAGAACCATAATTATATCAAGAACTAACGGTATTTGAAGTTTTATGAAAATACGACCTTTAATTCTTTAGGTATAACTGTTTTGAAAACCGGGATAAAAGTACTGTAGCATCACCACATGTTGGGCGATATACACCAAAAGCTAATCAGATCCAGTTTATATCAAGATCTAACTGAATCTAAACTTTTGCGAAAATCCGTGCCTTAGCTATTGAGATAAAATGCCCACAAAAATTTATGTCACATACAGACAAACTAACAGACAGACACTTTGTAAAAACATTATTTTTAGAATTTCTGATCCCTAAATTGTGTAGATCCTTCGAAACCCGGAATTCAAACTTTTCACAAATCCAATACTTATTTCTTGTAAAGATGGAAAAAGCAAAATTACAAGTATTCAATGAAATAAATTTGTATTTTTTTGTAGGAGAGTCCCAATATGGGCTATGGCAATGTGTACTGTATTGCATGCACATCTATGCATATGTACCTACATCTATGAAAAAAATTGTTAAGTCATGTTATATCAAAGAATGTATAATTTAATAATTTCATACATGAATTATGCACTATTTAAGGATAAGAAAATTGTAAAATCGACTTCTTAATTCAGAGTTAAAACTTAGTGCAGTTTATTTTAAAATGGCTCGTTTATTATATATATATATATATATTTATTTATTTATTTTTTTTAGATTCAGTGGTACATAAAACTGTTTTTCCTGAAACTCAGCAAGTCATTTCCTTGCATGAAAATAGCAACAATCTCTTCATACTGATGTCTTGAAGGAGTTTCTGTTATCGTCTGAAATCAAGCTTATTCATTTGAGAAAATGTCATCGATTACAGGAGAAAATTCGCCTGCCAGTGAACAGCACTTTGTTCCTCAAATTGGGGATAGAGAAAAACATTCCTCCATTCATAGAGGGGAGAAATCTTTCATTTGTGAAACATGTTCAAAAAGATTTACTTACAGTAGTTGTCTAACAAAGCATCTCTTGACCCATACAGTAGACAAACATTTTGTTTGTGAAATATGTTCCAAAGAATTTTCTCAGAATAGTTCTCTAAGAAGGCATATGTTGACACATGTAGGAGAAAAAACTTTTATTTGTGAAGTATGTTCCAAAGGATTTTCTCAGAATGGTGACTTAAGAACCCATCTTTTGATACATACAGGAGAAAAACCTTTTGTTTGTGAAAAATGCTTTAAAGGATTTTCCCAGAATAGTACTTTGAGAAAACATATCTTGACTCATACAGGAGAAAAACCTTTTTCTTGTGAAGTATGTTCCAAAAGATTTTCTTATAATGGTCATCTAAGTAGGCATCTCTTGACTCATACAGGAGAAAAACCTTTTGGTTGTGAAATATGCTTCAAAAGATTTTCTGATAAAAGTACTCTAAGAACCCATCTGCTGACTCATACAGGAGAAAAACGTTTTTCTTGTGAAGTATGTTCCAAAAAATTTTCTCGGAGTAGTCATCTAAGAACGCATCTCTTGATGCATACAGGATAAATTCCTTGTGCTTCTGAAATATGTTCCAGAGAATTTTCTTGACATTTTCAACTAGAAAGACATCTCATGATTCATACTGGAGAAAATATTTTGTTCGTGCAAGATGTTTTCCAAAGGATTATCTGTTAACCATTATTTTTAAAAATATATTTGTCTCATACTTAATAACCTCTGAAAAATTTATTGTGCTTTTTTTTTGTTAAAATTCAGTATGAAACTTGTATGTGTCATTCCATTTACTGTTATCTCATCACTTCTGTTTTAGTATTTAGTAATAAATTAAAAAAAATGTAAAAATTTTCCATAATAGTCTCAGTTGTCATTTTGATAAAAAGCAAATAACAACAAATTTGTTTATTAGTTTTCAGTAAAGCTTTTTGAAAGTTTTAACTTTTGTTTATGTTTCTGTAAATTAACTTTTCTCTAAATTTAAAACTTAATCTGACCTGAAATGGATAAATTGTATCGCAATATGTTACGCGAGAGCAAAGGCTTTACTGAAATAACACTTTTAAAAATAGAAGAGAAATATGCTAAAAGTATTTTGTGTGAAAAAAAATCTTATTTGTTAAATTTTTTTCTTAAAAGACTTTCAAAGGATTTAGATGAAGCTTGTCTCATTATCATGTATTCGTTGCACCCATCATTACCTTAGAATTTTTCTAAAATTATTTAACTAATTCATTGGATATTTATTCAGCATGTTTACTCAATTCATAAATGATAGTTTTATGAGCTAATCAGACATGCACTTTTTCTAAGGTCTTGTTTCTTTTGGTTCTTGTTTGTGTTTCACATCATCAAATACAAAAATTTTTTACTACATCGCAATAATGCCTAATATCATCTCTATAATAATAGCCTAATCATGTGACTATCATCAATAGTTCCAGGTCATAGGCGTAACTTGGGCTCTAAAACTAGGGGGGCAAAAATCTGTAGGTGTTTTTGCAAAAAATGTATCCGCCCCCACCCTCTTCTATAACCACACACATAAACACACTCAACTAAATTAAATATTTCAAACTTTTAATGTCTAAATGAAATTATAAACTTTAGTAATGTACGAAAAAAATAGCCGGTGTAAATTGGATGAGGAAAGTACCAGACAGGAAACATTGGGAAAGTCTGGGATAGACCTACATCCAGGTGTGGATCGAAAACGGTTGATTATGATGATAATGATGATTTTAAAATATGAACTGAATAACAGGTTAAAGTTTATATATATATATATATAACTACAGCTAGTATTTTGAATGAAATGATTGAATTTTACTGCGATACATTATTTTAGGGTAAAAAGGAAATTTTTACCTTGCGAATTTGAATTGTGATATTACCCTTAAATATAAAAAAAAGTAAAACTATATCTCTTCAGGTTTCAAATTAAGCAGAAATTAAAACTGCTGCAACGGTTATAGAATATGAAACATTTTCGAACATTATCAGTACACTGTTAAGGCTGTTCTTAAATTAAAAAGAACAACTTTATGACATAAATTTTAATTTATTTTTGTTCGGATTAAACTATCAGGGATTGCTCTTTAGAAACTATCTAATCACAATCATTTTCCTTTTTTTTTTTGGCATGCGCAATAGATTTTTTAGAAAATAGTGTAAAAATGAGCGTTTTGAATTGACTTTCCACGTGAAAGCAGAAAAACAGTCAACGAAGGGAGAAAAACGTCTTTGTCACGTTATCAAAATCGCTTTTAATTCAATATGTGATTTCTTGAACAAAAAATTAAAAAAACAGCTAGATTTCAAATCGCTTCCATGATCAGGCTTTGATATTTTATATCTTTCCGTTAAAAAATGAATTTATAAATGCGTCAAAACGTTTTACACTTGTTGCGCAAAGCAGTTGAGAAGAGCTCTAAGAAATTTTCTTCTTTCATACATTGAAATGAGCCTAAATTAATAATTTAAAAATCCCAGAACGCAGTTAAAAATCCAATATAAAAAATTGCTGCCCATAGCAGGTAATGCAAATTCTTTTGTGCGATCTATAGAGCTTTACCCTTTTCACACTGTGAAACTAAAATTTAAGTAGCAAGAAAGCACAGGAAACAGCTAAAAAGATTTTTCTAAGGTATTAACATATTTCCAATGACAAAGTATCAATATATTTTTGTGCTGTCATGTACATCAACCCAGTAAAATTTGGTTCACCAGGGAAAAAAAGAAAACATAACAATTGAAAGTGCATTTTTTAGTAACCCTTTCACAAATATTCATACGAATTTTTGGTGGTAAACCTGTATCTATCTGCATATCATACACTAAAATTTACTTGAGCTGGAAATCGTGTAACATACATCAATCGTCATCATCCATAAGAGCCAATATGTTTGATTTCTTTAACGCAGCTGTATGAATTTATTCGTATTCTAAAAGCATCTTTTTGTACAGAGATATAGGTCAGCTAAAAAATGACACACATTTTAGCAATTCACACCGATAAACTGACACGTTCAATGATTTATTTTGTGTAGCTCTGTATTTGATCTATAAAATTTGTATTCATCACATAATGCACAAAAATTAAGTTTAAAATGCATACTGCAGATGAAAATATGTATTTCAAGCAATTATGATACATTGCTATTCCTGTAAAGAGTGCTTACTTCAAACTTTATAGAAAGCTTGCTGTAATCCAAACCTCAATGTTATATGTCAGTCAGCATGTTGATGTTATATGACATTACTGAAATACTCCTGAAACGATATTTTCCCGAGGACCATAATGTAACGGAAAATTTTTGTGTTTCCCTGTAAACAAGCAATAACAACTATACAGGGCGCCCCAAAAGTAATGAAACACTTTTTTAAGGGGAGATAGGGGACATGGCATGGATTCAGAATTGCATAGCAACCCATGGTCGGAAACGTTTTCCTGGCGCGGTAGTGGTGACACAAAACACAAAATGAGGAGACGAACAGCGACAAAAAACTTGTTTATTATTCTTAGTACTCCAAAAATACCGGTACAATGCTGGAAAGGGCTGAGGATCTTGTTGTACGCATCGTGGAAGCTCTTGGGGGAAGTTCAGGATATTCACGGTATTTTAGAGAACGTTAGATCTTCCATGCGCCGGAAATAAGCTTCCATGCAACACTGTTCGAGGTCGTAATTACGAACATCTACTTTGATAACGCTCGTTGTCTTTTTAATATTCTTTTTTATTAATTTTTTGCTGTGCTAAGGTTAATAAAGATAATTTTTCCTCTTACTCTAGTCTTATCTTTCTTGTGTTTCGTGTCATGACTATTGAACCAGGAAAATGTTTCCGACCATGGGTTGTTATGCAATTCTGAATCTTTGTGCTATCTCCTACCTCCCCTTTATGTTTGTCCCATTACTTCTGGGACACCCTGTACAAACTCCATCTTCAATAGCGAGTAAGCCATTGTAAACCTCAATAGCATCTAATAAACTGAAATCAGTATTTAGGAGTGTCCAGAGAGCGGACAAAAGGTTAAAAAGATAGCCGGAAAAACAGAAATGATAAATACTTTTTAACTATGTTGGAAAATGTTAATAATTATGGAAAAAGTTCCTTTTTTTTATATTACAGTAAATTACCTAATAGTTTTTTAATACTAGATTGTAAATATACAACATCTAATGTTTATTCTATGAGTCTACATCCAAGATAGCACATAAAGAATTAGATTAAAAACACAAGAAAAAAAATTATATCCAAAAGTGGACCACAAACAATGCAAAAAATGGAGTGGTAAAAGTTTTGCCCTGTTCCTGAAAATTTTGGGGCATATGCCCGCTCTTGCTTCCGCTTTGCCTAAGAAAAATGGCACTGATGAGAGTTAAAACATAGTAACCATGATACATTTTCCCACAAGTAAATCTAAACAAACATCCTTGAGAATGAAAAGCGAAAATAGTCTTTCTTACATTGCACAAAAAAGGGATACAGAAAACATTTTTACTTGAACAGTAATTCAAGTAAAAAGTAAGAAGAGTTTTTTTGAGACGTGAAACAGAAGTGAGTTATTTCAACATGAAAACGTTAATTCTGGTAATTTTGAGTGTGATTTATTATATTCTAGTTTACAACCACGATAGTATGTATGTTATGTAAGTTATTAAACTAAAGGGAGAAAAATAAATGAAATAAATGTATTTTAATTAGAAAAAAACAAAAAACAAAAAAAACTGGAGGGGCAAAACCATGACTTTGCCCCTGCTCTTAAAAAACTAGGGGGGCATATGCCCCCCCTTGCCCCCGCCAGATTACGCCCATGTTCCAGGCTGACCACTTTGCTTTCTTTTATACATCAAGCAACCATTTTGCTACTTTAGCAAATGCCGGGAATAAATCATCAAATACTATTCCATCGCTATGATTTCATTAATATTATAATAGTCCAAGTCACATGACTGTCGTATACATCTTCTATTTTCGTATGCAAAGCTTCCTTTTGATTAAAAAAAAATCAAAATTATTTTTTTTTAATAACACTACTTCAAAGTTTCGATGATCGTAAAGAATTTTTGGTATTTTTATGTTAGATAAGCATACATCTTTCTAATACCATTGTTTTAACTAAAAAGTTAATATTTTTTTATTTTTTGCATGGTAAATTAAAACAATGTTTTGATGTAAAATTAAGTGTCATGGTTTACAGTATTGTTTATTTTCTTTCTTGCTTCTTTCAAGAAATAAGCAAAAGCGACAGATTTTTAATATTTCAATTTAAAATGTAAGCCTTACATTTAAAATAACAAATGAGTGAAAGGATTACATTAAAGAAAATTAATGTTATATGAAAAAATACGATAGGAATAATGCTTGATGATTTATCCCCTGCGCTTGTCTAACATAAAAATACTGCGTTATCCCATTGACCAATTTCGCCAAATTATATAAATCGCCAAACTGCTCGCCAGATTGTACAAATTAATTTCTGTTTTATCTGCACAAGTGCAGAAAACATATATTAACAAAATATTAATAAAAATACAAATAAAACGTTGACTTAAAATATTAATTGTTGATGCTATAACCATGAAGTGAATGTGACATTTACCACCAGCCATTATTGGCATTTAATCTTATAGTTTGGCGATAATTTTTTGGTCGATGAGATAATGAAATAGTACCAAATGCCAAATTTTTGATTTCTCTGTCAGCAAAGGATTGAGTAAGCAAAATGCAAATAAGATTTTGAATAAAAGTAGGAAGATACATTAGGTTTACATAAAGTTTTGTTTTAGATTTAGCAAGTATGACCAAAGTAGACCAAACTGGATGCCAAGGGAAGATAGTTTAGTCATATAGATATGATTAAATATGATTAAATCTTATGTGTTTGCAAATTTTATCTAAGAAACATCTAAACTTAAATTCGAATGAGATTTGATTGTTTTTGTTTAGGAAATGTATCCTTGATAGTAGAACAAATATGACTATAGTGAAAAAAAAAAAAAACCTTTTGACTTGAAAAAGGCTTTTATCATGGTTTTAAGTTAATTATAAACAGAGGTTAACCAAAATTTGGTTTTCAGCTCAAAATTAAAGTTTCGGCAAAAATCTGTTTAATTCAAAAATGCTGCCAAACTAAAACGCGACTTAAACTCATCAGAAACGTACAATATATGCTCTCTGTACTAACAAATCCTCTAAAGACTGAAGTTATCTGTATTCCAAAAATCTCATTTCTTCCTTTGGAAATTTTCAACATGATTCATTGATTTGAGCTGTATTGCCTTGAATGATACACCCTTTATTTATAGTGCTATGAACTTTACTGTTTAAAATGATCAGCCATCACAGATTCTACACTTGAATGCAAAATATTAAGCAAGCAATACCTATAAGAGTAAATTTTGATAAAAACTTTTCAGGTGCTTATTAAAAACTGCAAATTTAGCAGAAAATTTTCTGATTGATATAGCAGAAGTGTTTTGAATACTGTTTCAGAATGTTTTAGTATAACATATAATCCAATACAAAAACCATTATAAAAAAGGTCGAGGTGTATACACAGCGCGTGTAAAAACTATAAGGACAGTAAAAAAATATTAATTCAATGAATTGATATCAGAAATGTCGTATCTCTCCCTGAAGTGAGGGGGCGATGGGACATGTTTTTTAAAATGAAAATTCATATTTAATTCTCAAAAATGAGATGAAAAAATGACAAAGGCAGTGTATCATTTACATTCCTAAGGGCGAATCACAACATCTATTTGATGTTATATAATACATTGTAAAATCCAAATCAAGAAAAGATATGCTTGTGTCCGAATAATGATATCAATTAATTTTGGTAGCAATTCATTTGGAATTATGTCTCGTTCACCAATGATAAAATAATAGCCAGTTTCTTGTGTAAGATGAAATTTCCTTTTTCATTTCTTTGCATTAACAGTATATTGCCATGTAAAAACAAAAGCATGCAGTTTGAGTTCAATATTTTTTTCAAAACAGCAATATCTTAATTAAAAAAAAGGAAACTGGTATTATGTTGGGTGTAGTAAAAAGTTTTTCAGTGAAATGAATGTGCAATTAAGAGCTGGGAATAATAACTTTATTTTTAGGTGCGTTCTTATTGTTATAAATATGTAGCACCTATAGTTATCGTTAAGTTCTTCCATCTGCTTGCTTATAACCGAACAAAAACTACCCAACTGAATCATTTCAAATTTAAAATATATGGTTGTTGCTTAATTTTGTTGTGTCTTTTCAAATTTTACGAAAATCAGATTTATAGTTTGATTACAGAGACAATCAAAAGTGTTCTGTTACATTACAATCAATGGTAAAAAAGTGTTTCAAGTTAATTTTAATGGTGTCACAGCCTTTCAAACAGGATAAAATTGACATGTATTTACTGAAGTGTACTAAAATATACATTCTGTGCAATATCGATGCAAAAAATGTTTATTATTCTTTTACAGAGTTGCATAACAGAATTCCGTTACTTAATGATACATGAAAAAACATTGTTTTCGGCGTATTTCAATTATGTTAAACACTTCATATATAATGAAATTGATATACGTTTCTGAGATTTATTACAAGTTACTTCCTGTATAATAGAAAGTTCTAACAATATTTACAGGGATCCACGAAAGATTTCGGATACTATTCAGTACCAGAAATACTGTGTGTGGTGGAAGTGCATTTTTAGTTGTGATGTGAGTTTATAAGTTAACTACATATTTGCATATTATGTTTTGTGTATAAATGCTGTTGATCCTATACAGGGTAACACAACAGAATCTGTAGGAGTTACAGAGTATAAATGAAAGTAACTTAAAAGTTGTTTTCGAATGAGTTACGCATTTTAACGATATCCTATGATAGGTAATGATTTTAGGTTTGGCATGTTGATTACGTCCTATTTAAGATGAAGATTCTTTTCATATTAAGAATCATATGAAATTTTGTATTATTGCATTTTTGCATAATAGTTTAACAGCTAATAGACCGGGAGGTGGCAGCACAGTCAATCGCTTCATCAAGTTCAAGGACGAAAATCTAGGATTTGTTAAATCTCTCTTCGCATACCAAAACGCGATCGGTCTGCCAAGTCATATGGTGGTGGTAAACATCTAAAAATCTGATTTTAGCGGTTAACTCGCAGGTTTACTATTATGTTTTGTTGTTCCCAACGCTCTCTTTTTTCATACTTTTGGGTGCAAGAAAGCACAATGGTAAACCCACAAGTCAACCGTTAAAATCTTGTTTTTAGGTGTTTTCCACCACGATACGACTTGGCTGACCGATTGCATTTTAATATGCAAATCAAGATTTAACTAATCCTAGATTTTCATTCATAAACTCGATGAGTTGATTTTCTGTGCTGCCGCCTTCCGGTCTATAATGCATTAAGCTCTGAATATTTATAAAATGAATTTTAGAACGAAAGCACCTCATTTGCTACATTTGACGTACAGTTTCCAACTTGTTTGAAATAATCTCCATCATCGTCTAACATCTTGCTTCATCTGTCAGGAAGATGTCTGCGTAGAACGATTCCTCTTTTGGCACGCGATAGCGCTGTCGCCTGTCGGCGACAGCGCTATCGCGCAACAGGGTTGGAGTCGTAGGTAGGAGTCGCCGACGAAGATTGGCCGCTCACCGTGGCGGTTCGCAAAAAATTTAACTTTTCCGCTTTAAAGTGTAGTCATAACAAGTTACACATATTTTATACAATCGAACCTAATAAGACGGAATCGCATGAGACAGGAAAAAATTTCTTTTTAAGCAGTTTTTAATATTAACCAATGTAATTTTTATAGCGTGTCAAAAGAGCCTACGTATGACCTGGAACTTGTCTGAAATGGTTATTTTTTGGCAGCGCCGTGCGAAAGGGATCCCAGAAATTTAGGGAGCGCCAAATTTATAACACTTTTAGGCTGTTACAAGAAAAAGTTGGGAGAGGAGGCGCCAAATTGATACTTTATTACAGGCGCAGTTTTTTCTTAGCAAGCCCCTGTTTTTTGGTCTCTCTGAAATAAAGCTTTTTTTTTTTTTTTAAAAGGCCTAAAACCGAATATTTTCGGGTCCCTTTTAAATTCTTTCTTATCATATTTCATTTCATTTTGATTAATTTTCATAATTAAACTTTATTTTCACAAATTCGGGGGGGGGGGGGCTGCAACCCATTCCCTGAATATGCGACTGATGTCGGGACTACAGACTTGTCACGTAAGTATAAATTTAATGATAATAATTAAAAAATTAGATTAATTGATCCATTAAATTAACAACAAAAATGTGTCATTTCCCTCCTTCTCGGGAACGATGGGACATGTTTTTAAAATGAAAACTCATATTTAATTTTCTAAAATGAGGTGAAAAAATGACAAAGGCAATGTGTCATTTCATTCCTAAAGTTTGTTGTAACTATCTAAATGAATCATTTGCAATTTCAAATATATAATTGTTGCGTAATTATCTTGAGTCTTTTCAAATGTTATGAAAATTGGATGCATAGTTTGATTGCACTTTTGATACTTTTCATTTGCAAAGGGCCATTTTCTATCAAAACTACTTTTTTGAATAAAACTACATAAAACCTGTCATTATGGCAAAGAATTCTGGTTATTTTTATGTTAGCTAGGTGAAAATCTTGGCAACAGATATTTTAACGCGCCAATTACCATTTTTTATCTTTCGCATGGTAAATTAAAACAATAATTTGATGTTGAAATTAAATGTCATAGTTTATCTTAATATGTGTTATTTTTCTTTTACTTCTTTTTTTTATACAAAAAAAGAATTATAAATGTTTCAGTTTTATATTAAAGTTGTATTTTTTAAATATAATCAGTGAAGCGATTATACTTAAAATGGAAATAATGTAATAAGAAAAAATAATGGAATTGTAACAATATTTGCCGCTTTATCAACTGCGGCTAACATAAGTAAACAAATTCCCTATTTGTTTACCAGAATCTACAAATTTAGTGAAGGATTGAATAAGGGAATTAAATTATGAATAAAAGAAACATGATAAAATGCTTAACATTATATTTAAGGAGGCCAAACTGGTTGTCAAGGGCGGCTAGTTTGTGTTTAAAAGTAACTAAAATTCCATTAAACTTGCAAAATAATAAGTTTTATGTGTTACATTATTAAATTTCAAAACAAAATAGTCTTATAAATATAAAAAACCCCAATTTTTTTATGTAATTAAATATCATTATTGGGAGAAATAAAACATATCCAATCTCTCCCTTACACCAACATTTTCAGAAAATAGGTTTTTACAAAAAGCATGTGGCTTTTACGCTTAAATTAACTATTTATTTGTAACAGACGTAATGTTGAGTTTAGGAAATCATAACAGCAATAAAGTTAGCAACAAAGAATGAGACTGAAAATTTACATTAAAAATATGCATTGTTATTTATTTTGATATTTCTATAATAATTGCCTAAGTCATATAACTGTCCTCAATCTTTATAATAATAGACTAAGTCAACAGGCTATTATCAATCTTTATAATTATATACTAAGTCACGGGACTGTCATCAATCTTTATAGTAATAGACTAAGTCACCGGACTGTTATCAGTCTTTATAATATTAGACTAAATCATGCGACTGTCATCAATATTTATAATAATACACTAAGTCATATGACTATCATCAATCTTTATAATAATAGAATACCGTATTTACTCGTGTATAAGGCGCACTTTTTTTCCAAAAAATAGGGCAAAACTCCTAGGTGCGCCTTATACACGGAATAATTTTTTACTGTTGGATGCAGTAAAACGATATACATATGAAACACTTATTCAAAGAAGATATTAAATTTCGGTAAATGTTACTGAAATATTACTGCATATTTATTTCATTCCTTGCAGTTTTTTCTACAACAGAGCTAATGACATTATCTTAACTCTAATTAGCAATTCTCTTTACCGTCACTCATTCCTATTTCCCGTCATTCTCTTACAACCCGAAGTCTAAAAATGCATTTTCGTCTTGTTTTCTGTTCTGGTTTAATGTTTGTTTTGACTTTTTCTTTACTGAAATTCATTTGGTTATTCTTCATTAGCGTATCAAATTTATGGTGTGTGCCTTATATATGAGATTTTAAGAAATCGCCATTTTTATATGTAAAGTAGGGGTGCGCCTTATACACGCGTGTGCCCTATACACGAGTAAATACGGTAAGTCACATGACTGTTAACAAGAGTTTCCGCATTATGTTGTTTAGACATGCTGGGCACCTGAGCTCTCACAATAAAAATATCCTTTCCATTAAATTAATTTTGTGTAAGTAATTTATACCTCTGCATTAACATGAGTTTTGATAGAAAGGGAAAAACAGAATTATGTGTGTGTGTGTTGAACGGGGGAGGGGGAGTGAATCATCATGATAATGAGCCCAGATCTTATTTTCATCCTCATAAATCTAAATCAAAAGAAACCCGTCATGAAGGGAGTTAAAGGAAAACTGGAAAGCAACTTTAATATCATGCTTTTTATGCAAGCAACAGGCATAAACATCAAGATCTTTTTTTGTTGTTGTTTATTTTTCATTAGGCACAGAAGGTGTAGGAATAGGAATAAAATACTTCATTGAAAGACTGCAGATTTTGAATATTATTTTAAATGTTAAGGTGGGTGATTCTCACGGGTCATGAAGTCACAACTGAATTTGATATTTTAGAGGATAGTAAAAATAAACTGCAGTGTTTCTGTTTTCAGAGTTTTTCTTTTTCCTCATAATTCACTCGTCAAGAGTACAAACAGAAGTTGGAGGCCCCGAACAGAGGTCAGATGGGGACCCTGCATGTCCTATTTGCATAGGCTTCATACAAATCGGTTTTTCACAGGATCTTTTGAAGCTTAGAGCCTGATACAGCTTCTCCCCCCCCCCCCCCATGGCCATCTGACTATGTACCTGTAACACACATTATAATGTTTTAGTCTAAATAATCCTGGTTTTTCGTTTGTTAATCGAAGATGTCATAAGTGAGTCAACTGATTTTTTAGGTTATGTTCAATACAGAGGCCTCCCTAGAGATTTGCAACGGCCTAAATTTTCAGGCCTAGTCACGGTCCGATTTTTAGAAATAAAAATTTGGCCCGAAACAAACATTAAAAATTCGATCCGACCCCGGCCCAACCCGTGAAAAAAATTTTGGCCCAGCTCGGACCGAGCCTGAACCGACAGGGAAAAAATTAAATCTTGGCCCTTGAACAAAAAAAACCATGCAAACTTTCATTTTTTATATCCATTTGGTTAAAAATTTCCCTCGTACGGGGAGTTCTGATCTCAAACTTTCTAACTTTTTTTTCATATTTTTAATCTTCATTTTTATATAAGTACCGCAGACTGTGATATCTATTTTTTACATGAATATTTTTTTGTATGCAAAATTTTCGATTATTATTAATATTGTTAATCCATATTCCATGAAAAATCTGAAAAATGGTATACTGTAAAATCCTCTAAGAATGAATTCCATAGAAAAGAAAAAAAATGTGTTATGGACAATTTTCCTTCGAATAAATAAAAATTGTGTTACATATGTTTTCTTGCATGTTAGTATATTAATTTTGCGTAATCAACACTTTTTTGTTTAAAATAAAATTCATAGATAGGCTCTTTTTGCAATATTTTTACTTAGCTATATTTTAGTAAGCGTAGAATTCTACAATTATTTAAAACGAAAAAAAAAATAATTGTAGAATAATGACGATTTAAAAATATATGCATTTTTAGCAAACATTTTTTGGACCAGACCTTGTTTTACTGACCTTTAAAAGGACCAGGCCGGAGAATGATTTTCTTCCGGACTGTATCAAAAATCGAAATGAAAACATTGAACCGTGAAGATTATGAATGAAACAAGTCCCAGCTCTGTACAAAAAACGTTAGGCCCTACACGGCCCGAGCCTCCAGAAAAAAGTTTGGTCCGGGTCCGATCCGACCCGAGAAGACCAAACCCGGCCCAACTTGAGAGCCTTGAACGAAAATAGGCCCGAGCCCGACCAGATCTCTTGACCTCCCAAGAATGATTCTACTTTGATAGTCTCATTATCTAAATCAAGTATTGATGACCATTAGAGCAATAATAGGCTTTAATTTGATAATAGAAATATAAATGTTTTGTGTACCTAAAAAATCTTTAGTTTTACTTATTTCTTGTGGAATTTTCTTTATATGCACTCATAATTCTCGAAAAATTCGAAAATTTCAACTTTTTTATTCATATTTTCTTTTAATTATCCTTTTTTCTATACTTTGTAGCAAACATAGTTAATGCAAAAATATGATTTTTTTAAAAAAGGGAAAAAAAAACCAACGTTTATACAGAATAAGCATAAATAGAATAAGTATAATGTAAAAAAAAAAATCCCGACAACTAAGGAAAAGTTTGCTGCATGATAAAACGACAACACACACAGTGGAAGAGGAAACAATTCCTCACGCGACAATGCTTCAAAGAGCAGGCATGGCTTCCTCCCATCGGGTCATTTTTTTACAGAAAGACAGGAAGTCCTAAGCTATTTGCAACACGGCCAACAACAGTTAAGGCGTTTATTTTCGCGAGCCCGTCGTAATCGCGAAAATTCAAGCCTCGCAAAATATTTTGCCGCAAATATTAAGAAAACATCAGAAAATGTTTGTAACTTGGACAGAGCAGTTCTTAGGGGTACGCGCACAGGGCCTCGCGCCTAGGGAGGCCTCGCACCTGGACAAAAAAAATAATAATAAAAAGAAGAAGGAATAATAGAAAATCTTTGATATAAATTTATTATTTTAGTTAAGAAAATATTGTGGTCTTGACATAAAACATAGTCTATCTTTAAGAGGGACTTTCACTATCAATTTGTCATCATTACTTTTGAAATTAGTTCAGTAGTTCCATAAATTACCTCTACCAACACACAAACAAACGCTACTCCTTTATAACCGCTAGGGGATCGAAACCTGGTCACAATATATCGGTAAAAAACCTATTTTTATTCATAGTATATAAGATAAGATTATGTTAAGAATCTTAAAGGAAACGGCCTGGCCAAATCCTTGCACCGGGCCTCTCTTTAAGCCGTCTTCCGTAAGGACGGCTCTAAACTCGGTTCACAACTGTTATATTCCAAGAGCCGACAGCACAAAACCCTATGTCATCGAGCACAAGCAAAAATCCTTTATTTTATGGAACAGGGGAATCGAATGACCTATGTTTGGTGGCTAAGCTGGCTAGACACACATTTTACCACATGAATCCCAGGACATGAGAAAAGTGTTTATGATGAAGTACAAAATAAAAACGATGATCAATTATAATCAAAACACTCTTTATATTAAATTATTTCAAATGGATGACTCTGCATTATCTGTGGATTTCCAACCAACAGAGAGGTGAGTGGCAAAACAGGATGCCGTTACGGTTACAGGCCAGAATTCAGTTGAATACATTGAGTTGAGTTGTATCAAAACATAAATATAGAATAGCGTTCGTGTTTAACATGGAGTTGAAAGTTCATCAATATAACTCAGGTTACTGTTAAAAGTAGAATAAAGTTAAATTTTACTATTAGAGTTCATGTATAACATGGATTTGAAAGTTTATGATTTTGTTCAGGTTATATTTAACCGCTACACAGTTTCAGCATTGTGTTTGTCCTACAATCAAAAATATGAAAACACGGAAAACTGGGTGCAGGAAAACACAAGCCAAGCTTACGAATCAACCGCTAATGATATTAGTTTTTGGCTTATGCACCACTTCACTGAACATGGATTAATAGATTCCCTGTTATTATTATTCCAAAAAATAAAGGGGTTTTTCTTGGGCTTGATGACAAAAGGCTTTGGGCTGTCGGCTCCTGGAGTATAGACGCATATATTTTCGCGAGCCCATCGTAATCGCGAAAATTCAAGCCTCGCAAAATATTTATTTATTTATTTTTGCCTGAAATAATAAAAAAATCCGAAAGTTTTCACTAATCCAAAATTTAATGATTACAGTTACTTAACACGTTGACCACCGGTGACTGACAGACTAAAATATGATATAAAACTAAAAACACATGTATTGTTTTAAGTAATTACTGAAAAATTATTTGAAATTTACTTAACTTTAGTTTATTATAGGATTATACTTCCTTAATAATTATTTAATACAAAAACTTTTTTTAGTTTTGTATTATATTTTATACTGTCAGCACGGGTGCCGAATGTGGCTTAGATAAAAAGATCAGTGTCTGTCACCGTGTTAAATAAGAAATAAGTACAAATATTTGGTGAATACTATACAAGTATTTATTGACAAAACTAATGGAATGCAGCCCCTTCATTTACAATATTTATACCAGCTTCTGTGAAGTCATTCAAAATTATCAAATGTTTGGCTTCAACATCGCTAAATGTGTTTTTGAGATTTTTCGACTGTCGGTTCTGTTCATTTGAAATTCGAGAAATTTTCAGCTAGTGAAATCACCAATATTTTTATTCTCACGAAAAAAGATGCAGTTTTACAGTATTTCACAGCTTTCAGTCTTCTCAGGGGGGGGGTTCCCCTGTGATTTTGTTGAAAATCTTCTAGCTACGCTTTTTCGAAATTTTTTTAGATTATAAAGGAAAAAAGACTGCGCAAATTCGGATTTGGAATACTATATAATCTCTATCTTGTACTTGTTCTTTCTTAAATCTGGCCCCTGGGCAGTTTCTCTTTCCCCCTCTCTCCCACCGGATCTGGTTGTATTGTGTCTGCATGTGTAACCTAACTACAATAGGTTATGTGTGAATAAATGTATGCAAGTCATTTAGCTGTATCCATTGGAACCTTCAATGGTACACTGCGATATTAACTGACTTTAACGACAATGCATCTTCTACACAAATTTTGGGTACTACCAGATTATCCCATCAACCAAAAACTATCGCCTAACTATAAGATTAACTGTGAATAATGAATAATCGTAAATCTCACATTCACTGACTTTGAACACGTTACATGTGTCTGTTATATCATTGAGTGATTTTGAATTCAACTTTTAATTAGTATTTTTATTAATGGTTTATTAATTTATTTGCTTTTTCATTATTTAAAATAAAAATTATGTCAATTTGTATAATTTGGTGAAACCGGTCAATGGGATAGTCAAGTAGTACAAAAATTTTGTTGTACAAAGAGCTGACAATAAAAAATTTTCTGTCTTGTACCTTTTTAAAGAATTATTCATAAATAGATTACTTAATATTATTTTTTTATTATAACAAAATAATGCACTGCAATAGTTATATATATTTTAGAAAGAAATCTGAATTAAAAAATGTCCTACGGAACACATTGCTTATTCCTTCAGGCCAGAATTATTATTATTATTATTATTATTATTTAGACCCACAAAGCTTTGTAACTCTACAATAATTTTTGACTATTTATAGAGTTCAAGATAAATTCTAACAATATAAACAAAAAGTCTTAAAAAAGCAATTACTTATGCTGTGTTCAAAAGTTAATAAATTTTTATCATTTTAAAAATAGTTTTCACTTTACTTATACATTAAAATCTGTAATTTCTTTATTTGAAAGAATTAACAATCTAAATTTATTCAATATATGAATTTTTTTAATGCAAACAAAGATTAAATGGACATGACCTGTAATCTGCAGAAAAAATATCGCATTTGCGCAACTCTTTGAAGAAATTTTTATGAATTAGAGGTCTTCTGCTGTATAACTAGTTTCAAAAGAATTCAAAAATTGGTGCACCAGCTGTTGCACTTTCATACAACAAATGCATGATTCAAAACTTATTACTTTATGTATGTTACATTCAGAAATACGAAAAAATATGACTTCATAATGGGATATCATTGAATTAATGATGTATTACAGGTTTGAATGGAACGAAAAAAACTTTTATGAATATCTCTTTAAGTTTTGATACAATTATTATAAAATTTTAAATGAATAAACTAAATTCGGCAGTGAATATAAATATTAAGTTTCAAACTGTTTAGCTGGATAGTTCTTGCAGTGTTATGTGTGGCCAGATGGACAGACAAGACGATGACTATGGGTGTTTATAAATATTGTGTTTTTATAAATTAACGAAATTTCAGCATAGAACATAATGAAATGGAATAGTTTTGAAGTGTCCTTTAAATGAATCATGAAGAGCCACACACAGTGTTCTCGCTGTCGCTCGCCATTGCGCCAAATTGCGACTGAATTCTTCATTTGGTGAGTAAACAAGCGATTATATTCGCCAAATTGCTAGTGCTCAATTTTTGCTTTTTTGTTCTTCTCTTTTTTGTGGGTGTACTTTTGCCCTGTACTTTGAAGAGTACAATTTTGAAACTACATTTGAAGTATGGGCTTCTAAAAAAGCCGAAGAATTCTAGAAAAATAAGTTTATTTGAATATGACTTATTTTGATTTTTCAGATTCATTGTATGCAATATCATAAAATTCTGAATTAACTTAGGAAGTTTTATTTTATAACATTTTAATAAAATAAATCGATTTTAGAATTTTTTTAAATATGCATATTTTTAATATATTTGTGGCGGATAGTTGAATTTAGTTTAATAGCAATTGTTGTCGCAATTATAAAAATTTTAGAGTATATTGAGAAAAAGGAGGTACATTAAAGAAAAAAAGGTAATTTTTTAGTGCTACACGGTGAATCTATTTGGCTAATACTTTTTCCTTTGGCGAATGTTTTTTAATTTTAATTAGCCAGATTATTAACGTTGGTCAAATGTGTGCGAGAACACTGGCCACATATATTTTTAATACCAAAGATGCCATATTAACTTCAGTAACATATTTCAACAAAGTTTACACAATTCTGATGAAAACATTCCCGAATTTTTCCCTGACCTTTCTCTATAAACATTTGGCTTATATATTGTTGTAAAACCATCCACAATCGACCATTTTAATCTAGACAAATGCTAATTAAAGTATGAGTTGCTTTTAAACTTTTCTATCGTTATATGTAAGCATCAATTTTATATGCAATTTTAGATTGGATGAGTAATTAATTCAAATTTTTTTCTTTTACGGCGATGAAGAGTGGTTCATCAAAAATTCCTTGATCGCTTGAAATATTTAAAAAGTTCCAACTTAAATTTTCTAATTCCCTCTTTATCAGTTTTTTCCTGACACGCAGGTATTCTGTTCAATTAAAGAACAATTCAACTATATTTATGTAAAGTTCGGACAAACAGACCAATCAAAACCATAAATACTTTCAAGTATGTTGGAAAGTGTTACAGGCGCATAACAGGTTGACATTTGACTTTTGGTAATTATGTCAATAGATTGAAGCGTACTTGAATATTTTTGTGAATACCTGTATTTTATCTGCTATCTATATATACATGCCTCTATTTAGCTAAAATTTAATTAAGGCTGAAATATAAATTTTCGAGGTAAACTTTTAATTTCTATCAAAACTTACCAAGTCTTAAAGGGTTAAAGAGAAATTAAAAAAAAAGCAAAAGTAACCACAATAAATCTTTACGATAAAAGTTTATCGTAAAGTGGTGAAAAAGTGATGAGTTATTTGCTTATTATCAAAAACACAATACGCCGTGGAAGATTTTTTTGAAGATTTAGAAAAAAAAGGTGTACATTTTTATTTCAATACTACAGGCTAAAACACAAGAGATTCTATAATAGTAAATGCATCGACAGATACAGGGTTCATACTCAATTTTGAGAATAAAAAGATAAAACATTTTCATCAGTTGTCTATTTGGTATGAGATAAATGATGACTTCTTAGAGTACTCCTATCAGAAAATGCTTTGGAACACACTTCACAAACAAAAGGCTTCTCTCCTGTATGAGTTAAGAGATGGGTTCTTAGATTACTATTCGTAGAAAATCCTTTGGAACATACTTCACAAACAAAAGGTTTTTCACCTGTATGAGTCAAATGATGGGTTCTCAAAGTACTTTTATCAGAAAATCCTTTAAAGCATTTTTCACAAACAAAAGGTTTTTCTCCTGTATGTATTAAGAAATGCCTTTTTAAATCTCTACTATAAGAAAATACTTTGGAACATATTTCACAAACAAAAGGTTTTTCATCTGTATGCGTCAAGAGATGCCTTTTTAGATCACCATTCTGATAAAAACCTTTGGAACATATTTCACAAACAAAAGGTTTTTCACTTGTATGAGTCAAGCGGTGCTTTCTTAGACTACTATTAACAGAAAATCCTCTGAAACATATTTCACAAACAAAAGGTTTTTCACCTGTATGAGTCAAGCGGTGCTTTCTTAGACTACTATTTTCAGAAAACCCCTTGGAACATACTTCACAAACAAACGGTTTTTCTCCTGTATGAGTCAAGAGATGGTTTCTTAGAGTACTCTCCCGAGAAAATCC
Source organism: Maratus speculifer (assembly GCA_964019185.1). Lineage (NCBI taxonomy): Eukaryota > Metazoa > Arthropoda > Arachnida > Araneae > Salticidae > Maratus > Maratus speculifer. Next base: position 18,274,964 of record CAXHSM010001376.1, on the reverse strand, counting down.
TTTGGAACATATTTCGCAAACAAAAGGTTTCTCACCTGTATGAATTAAGAGATGCTTTCTTAGAGAAATATTCTGAGAAAATCCCTTTGAGCATATTTCACAAACAAAAGGTTTTTTACCTGTATGTGTCAAGAGATGCCTTTTTAGATCACCATTCTGAGAAAAACCTTTGGAACATATTTCACAAACAAAATGCTTTTCACCTGTATGTGTCAAGAGATGCCTTCTTAGACTACTACTCTGAGAAAATGTTTTAGAACATACTTCACAAATGAGAGGTATTTTTCTTTTACCAGTGGAGGAATGTTTTTCTTTTTCCTTATCTTGAGGAACAAATTTCTGTTGACAGGAGGAAGAATTTTCTTCTGTAATCGATGACATTTTCTTAAATTAAAAGATTGGTATCGGATGATAACAGAAACTTCTTCGAAGTTTCACTATGAAAAAATAGTTACCATTTTCAATCAAGGATATGACTTACTGAACTTCAGCAGAAACTGTTTTAGCTACCATTGGATCTGAAAAACAGAAACAAAAACAATAAACAAGACTTTTTTAAGAAGCTGCATTAAATTTTACTGCCAATTAAGATGCCAGTTTGTCAATTTTCATGTCATTGGGGACTGATCACTCAGCTTCGGAATTCTCCTTATAGACGTAGAGTTTTCAAAACTATTGGAGGGGCTCATTCAGTGACGTAATTAGGGGGGAAAGGGAATATGAACCCCTTTGGAACGAGGAATTAATTGTTTCATCATGAATACAAAAACATTATTAATTTTTAAGACGAAATTTCAAAAGAAAAGGAAAACCCCCGTTTTAGACAGGTTTTTTACCTTTGCGGGTAATTTTTCAGGAATTAATTTAGTTATGACTATGGATTGTTTAAGATTGAGACATTATCCTTTTATAGACTGCTTTCGTTTACAGAGGAGGTTAAATATTTATAAAGTGAAATCTGTGAAAAAGGAAGCGCAAAGGATCAAAATAATAAGGTTTGAAAAGTTCCTGCAGACTATAATAAATATGATTGTATAGTATTCCTTCCATGGGAGTCCAGATGAAAAGTGGCAAATATTTGTTACAGACATATTCCGTTTTGGCAGATTTTAATGTACATGTAACAAATATATGTATATAGATATATGTAAATACAACAAAATCTGTGAACCGGAACTTATCTTAGTCGGAAAAATACCGTATTATCGTTGAAAAAAAATACCGCGGTTACACCTTCTAAGACAGAAACCCAACAAAATGAATTTTTCGCCTTCTAATTCCTTCTTAGTCTTTGTAGGTTTCACTATACATATATATGTAAGTATGAAGAAAAATTCTAGACATTTCCTTTCCTTTCTGAAATTCATGCTACGTCAGTGGGTTCAGCTTAAAAACTCATTTATGTGTAAACAAGAGGAAAATAGGCGTTGGGAGCCACAATAATACGTTACCCATTAAGGCATAATATAAAATATGAAAAAAATAACATGTGTAAACTATTTATAAAATGCATTGCAGTTCTAAAATAAAATTTAAACGTATAGTTAAATATTTTTAATACATAGTAATGCTCTATTACAAAATTGCGGATCTACTTGATTACCCCGTCGACCCATTTCGGCAAATTATATAAATCGCCAGACTACTCATAAATTATACAAATTGGCATAATTTTTATTTTAAATAACGGAAAGAACAAATGAATTAGTAAAAGATTAATAAAAATATAAGTAAAGCGTCGAAATAAATATCATTTGATGACGCAACAAACATATATAACTTGTTTAAAATCAAGTAAGTGTGACATTTACGATAAACCATTATTGGCAGTTAATCTTATGTTTAATAAGTGGCCTTCATATTGCTAGTTAAGCGTAGTAAGCAACAAAGTGGAAAATGTCCAAACCAGGGATCTAACCCTGAGCCCTTGGAATAGCGCCAGATGGGGTTCCAGATTTTTCTCCCTTCTCGTGCTGTCACTTCCGGAAATTCGATTCAAAACGCTAACTTTGAGTGCAATTTTTTAAATTGCTTATATCAAAAAATGGATAACGCCATTCGATTACATAGTTTCTGAATAAAAACACCTTCTAAGCATATGCATTTCCGAAAAGAAATGAATTCAAAAATATATCAAGAATAGTGTCTTCGGATTTAAGGAAATCTTTAAAAAATGATATAGAAATATTTTCATAAAACAATTTTTTATTATACAGCTTCAAAGTTATTATGTTTTTAACTTTCTTTTTTTTCTTATATTTTAAGCCATATTAATTTTTTAATGAATCCTTATTTGAATGTTGAAAGTTTAGAAATCTAATTAACCATTAATGTTGCTATTGTGTACGTTCTGTAAAATATACTGTAAAATTATCCCATAAATATGTGTGCAGTATTCTTTAAAGGAATCTTTATTATATAATAAAAATTTGAATTTTTTTTAAAATATTCGAAATTGTGTCGGGCCGGGCCTGTTTTCACTGATTTCTGTACGAGTCGGGCCATGAAAAGTAAAAATATAAACAGGCCGGGCTAAAATAAGTTTCCTTCCGGTACGGACCCGGGCCTGAAAATTCCTTTAGACACGACCAAGAAAAATTGAAGTTCAGGCTTAACCTGAGTTGGCAAAAGAAGGGGGGATGTAGTTTCTTACTTTATTAGGTTGCGGTCAGTGGAAGAAAACCGTCTCGCGTTCAAGTTTCGGGCCCGGTTCATATACGTCAAAACTTTTAATCTGATAACTTATACAGGGTTAGAGGTCTCAACAGGCTCGGGCTTGGTCCGTGGCCCGTACCCGGCCCGGCGGAAATGTTTCGAATTTTCTAACGGGCCGGCAAAAAAATTGAACGGGCACTACGGGCCGAGCCGATAAAAAAAATTTCGGGCCTGCCGGCCCGTTTTGAAGATTTTGGCAGAAACGATAAAATATGACCTATTTTCAAAGAAAATGGTTTTAAAGAAAATAAATATAAATGTGCGTCACGAACAATACTAGTTTGACAGCATAAATATAAAAATGTAACTTGAATAGTGTAGAAATAGGCATCGGACATTTACATTGTGTGTAACCAGTTTTAATATTTTTTTTAGCTGACTCGTGGCTGGCCGAGATCAAGCTTGCATTATTTTTCTACATATAGACTTGCCGGATCGGATCAAGACTTAATTATTCTCAAGATCTGTGGGGCAGACAACATGATTTGTAAAATTATTAACAGAGATAAAGAACTTATGTTAGCTTAATCTTTGGATATATACTTCTTGATGGTTTTTAAATTAATTTTTCAATAACGCGAAAGTTTGACACATTTTCAGATTAATTTTTAATTGTATAAATATAAAAGTCATAAGATGACTATTGAGGAGATTTGGAGTCGAATAGCGTTTTTCTTTTTTAGTAAATAAAAGACTTGTATAACCTTGTTGAGGTACAATAGTTTCTCAAATGGTTGCAGGTTTTTCTCCCTTCCCATACTATCGCTTCCGGAAATTCTATTCAAAACGCTAACTATGACAATATTTTATTTGCTTGCAGTATTCTTAAATTGCTTGTATCAAAAAATGGATAACGCCATTCGATTATATAGTTTCTGAATAAAGACACTTGCTAATCTCATGAATTTCTGAGAAAAAAATGAATTTTGAAATGTATCAGAAAGGAGCTTCTTTGAATTAACGAATGAATTTGGATTTAAAATCTTTAATAAAATGATATAGAAATATTTTTATAAATCTTCTTTTATTAAACAGTTTCAAAAGTTACGATTTTTTTAAATTTCTTTTTTCTTTTATTTTAAGCCACATTAATTTTGTAATTACCCAACAAACACATAACTGGTGGGCCACTAGAGGCGTCGTTAGCGGTAGCCCAATGTGTTTGATAACGGCCCGCCATCTTTGGCCGTAACGGCTCCGTCAAAAAACTGTCACGCCGGCCAGAATTCGGACACAAGATAATTGGCATGAATACAAGAAGTTACCCACAAATGTGCCATTAACGTTTTTATCAAAAATATCAGATTGAAGATAAGTAAATTTATAACTTTTTTGAAAAGTGTACCTAATGATTAATAATATATTGTTATTTATGCAAAAACACTTCATAATTTAAACAATCTTCCAACAAAATTTTTTATGGAACAAATTTTGAATTTATGCTAGTGATGCATGTAATTAAATTAAATGCTTTATGTTTTTTTTCTTTTATTTTCATTGGTTTTTAGACTTAAAAGGCTACTTCAGCCAAGCAAAAAGACCCAATAAATAATGCCGATCCTACAGAAGGAATTTATAAAGATATCTCGGTTGCAGTCCAATACTTTTAAATTATTTATTTATTTTATTTTATTTTGTTTATTATCTTTTGCATTAGATTGCTCAGATCGATTCGAAGGCAATTTTTTTCGATTTTTATTGTAGATTTTTTATGAGGATGCTTTCACTTTCGTAACTGGTTCCGAAAGTAAAAACATCCTCATTAAAAATATCTGCAAACAAAATAGAAAAAGTAAAAAATGGCCTTAGTACAGATTAATTTCAGCTATCTAATAGGAAAAATATCGTTTCAAAATATTAAAATGTAACAGATATATCTTTATTGTTTTCTTCTACAGGATTAATATTACCGAACGAATCGTTTTGCTTGACTGAAATAGCCTGTTAATGGCTGTCACCAATATATTATGTTTATTCATTAAAGAATTATTATGAAACCTGTCGAATATTTTTTGCGTCATTTTAACATACAAAAGAATTTTCATTTAGATTTTATTCGAATAATTTAACAATCAAACATTACAAATATATACATATATAACAATAATATTTGCTATTTAAAAAATATGTTATTTTAATCTTTTCATATTAGCTGAGAATTATTTACAGTAATTGAAAATGTATCAAAATTTTGAATGATCTGACAATTTTATTTAATTGTTTAATGAATGAAATATTTTCGATGAAAAATTGTTAATTTTCTTCGCTCAAAATAAAAAAAAGAAAAAACCATCATTCACAGTCATGTTACTTACAACGTTAAAGAAGCTATTTTAAGAATCTAAAATGAAACCGATAGCTATTTATCTAAAATAATTCAACCAACCTCTACAAAATGATTTTTTTAAGTTAAAGAAGCATCGATTAAATGGTATTTTGCACAATTTTATATAAGACACATGAAATCGCCCTTTCTCACTTCTAATATATGAAAAAAAATTACCTTTAAGAATCAGTGTAAACTTTATATACATGAAACTCATTTATTTTTTGCAATATTTTTAATGACATGCACGGTAGAAAACAACAATTGTTATATGAAAATATGATTAACTTTCAAACTTTTAAAAAATTCTTAAAAGTATATAATTTTAAATTAGCTGCTTTTCCTAATTTATACAAAACATTAAAATAACGAATAAGCGATGAATAGCGGAGTATAAAGTAAATATTATTTTATATTTGTTAAAATACAAGTGCATTTTTAAAAACATATGATGTCTTAAAAATGAATATGTTTCCTACATCTTTCTATTATGTTTCCGGAATCAAACAAGCGTAATGTCGATGCAAAAAAACTCAAGAGGTTATAATGAATTATAAATTAATAATTCTTTAATGAATAAGCATAATAAAACATACCTATATTGTGGTAACATATCCAAATTGTGGTAGCATTCGTTAAACACGCTTTTTCTCCCTGATGTGACTTCTATAACTGAAATGATTCGCTTATCAGCACAGAGAGGAAAATTCTTGGAAAACTCCCCACCGTACTTGTTGACCTTGAAGGAGAGCATGTATTGTACTAAGGCCCAAACAGATCTGACCACTTTTTGCGGTTACTCGTCGGATCGTTTATTGTGGCGACACATTCATTATTTCCAGTATGACCATTAAAATATATCCATGCAATGCTATCCGCGCTTGCAGATGAAAATAAATCAAAATACATTCTTTCTTTTTTTTCTGATAACATCATTTTTTAAATTTTAGAAAGATCTTTCCTAGAAAAAAAAATGTGAAACTAATTGTATTTTTTAAGCCAATTTTAGAGATACAGAAATCGACATTTTTGGAAATATATTATGCATGCACGACTAAAAATGATTTTATGCATGTATGCGTAAGTTTTGCATGATTGAGTAATGGGGAGGAGGGGGGGAGGAATAGACTGCTTTAGGCTTAATCTAAAATCTTTTTTCTGTTTTAAAATTTATTATAAAATATTTTACTATATTTTAAATATTTATTCATTTTTTCCAACTCTTTTTTATGAATAATGAATGTAAAAATGTGCCGGTGAAGAAAAAACATGGAATTCTGTATACATTTTGGGGACATTTTTTTTTATAAAAATATTTTCAAATTAAATAAAATATGTCATCTATTTTATTGTTTTAAATATAAATCTCGTAAATTATGCATATGCTTATTAAACCCAGATTTAAAATAATTTTTGAAAGAAATAAAGACCAAAAATATATACATTTTCTCTCTTAAATTAAAAATGCTGGTCAGTTTATATTAGCCCTCTGCTTTCTAGATGTTGGAGGGCCATTACTTTTTTGCCCGAAACCGACCATTAACAGTTTACCGGCAAAGTAAATGCAACAGTTCTGTCATTGCCGAGCCGTTAAAGGCTCGGCGATAGCTGCCGCAACTAGCGGCGGCTCACTTGTGGTACATCATTGTTTTTGTACAAATGGCTTTAAATCTTTTTGGCCGCGACGAAACCAGCTTACGGCCTTAAGTCAAGTGTTTGTAGTGGAATCTTTATTTGAATGTTGAAAGCCTAAGAATCTAAGTAATCATTAATGTTGCTAATGTGTATTTCCTGTATAATATACTGTAAAATCGTTCCATAGATAATTTATGCAGTATTCTTTAAAGGAATCTTAATTATATGATAAAAATCAGAATTTTTTAGAAATCGTAGAAATTGTAACGGGCCTGGCCGGGTCTGTTTTCACTGATTTTTGTACGGGCCGGGCCCGTGCATACCTCTATAAAGGGTGTCCACTCCCAACGGTGGCCAATGGCTAATTTCTAAACCGTTAGTTATAGACATATTGTTCCAGTTGCAAAAATGCTTTAAAAAAAGGTAAAGAATTGTTTTTTAAGCAATTTAGGTCAAAAATGTTTTTAGTAAGAAAATTAAATTTTTATTCGGTCCCCTGGTCCTTTAAGTGATATTTAATAAATTTTTACAACTACTCTAACAAGAATGACAAAAAAAGTCCCATTCATCTGCGATTAAAACTGATCGAGGAGTAGCTGCTTAAAGTTGAAGTATATTTTTTGCTGCAAAATAGGGGTCAGTTCCAAAGTTATTGGAAATAAAAATAAACGTCAGATGAAAAATTTAACATTAGCATTGAGAGTAAAATAATTTTATTAATTTTATCATTTTTATAATTACATTATGAAAAGCACAGTTTGTTACAAAATGATCTATTAGCTTACGTAACCTAATAGAATTTAATGTACTCATATAAAATAAATAAATGGTACGCACCTAAAATCGTATTAATATTATATTGTCATTGGATATAAATAAGTTTGCGAATGGAACTTCGATCAAATATTTGGAAGTGAGTTAAAATTTGAACATAAATTTTGAACTAGGAAAACATACATAAAAAAGTCATAAGTAAAATAAAAGCTTATCAAAATGAAACACCTTTTTAAAATAAAATCATGAAAAGAAACAGCTTCATTTCCTTACAATGACATACGGTTTAGGAATAAGCGGTTAGACAGCGTTAGAAATGGACGACCTTTATAATACTTTAAGCATTTAGCGTACGTTCCCTTAAAGCTTAGCACAACTCATCCGTTTTCAGTTACAGAAAAGTAGTTTAAGTCATGAAATTCAAAGTTTCATAACTCGGTCAATTTTAGTGTTAGATGAACGGGACCTTTTTTGTGTTGCTAGTTAAAGCGATGGAAAATTTTTACTAAATATCAATTATAGGACCGGGGGACCGTATAAAAATTTAATTTTCATAATTTTTTAGTAAAAAATGTTTTTGATCTATATCATTTAAAGAACAATTCTATACCTTTTTTAAAGCATTTTTGCAATTGGAACAGTATGTCTATGACCAACGGTTTAAAAACTAGCCATTGGCCACCGTTGTTGAGAGTGGACACCCTGTATAACACAAAAATAAATTACTTAAGATAATAAATAGGAACGGTTGAAATAGCCGAAACTGTGTCGGGCCAGATTGGACTGGGCATATTTTGACTGATTTCTGCACTAGCCGGGCCTATAAATGTAAAAATATAAACGGGTCGGTCCGGTCCAGGCCCGGTCCTGAAAATTCCTCTAAACACGATCAAGAAAAATGAAGTTCAGGCTTAGCCTGAGTTTGCAAAAGGAGAGGGGGCAATATAGGCTAGAGATCTGCAAGGGTCTTCCTTACTTTTTTCCTGGAGTATCGGGAAAGCCGGTCCTAACTTATTTTTTCCATACGAAAACAAGACTGATTTTTTTCTTCCTAGTCTTCACAGACCAAAATAATCAGTTCCGGTTGAATCAAATCCTTTCCTCGGCGTGGCCAAGTCTGTTCAAAAATCAGTAAAATTTGGCTTGGTCTAAAATTTTTGGAAAAAAGGCATATATTTTTAAGTTGTTTTTATTCTACAATTAAACTTTAGAATTTATTCTTTTTGAAGAATCGTAGATTTTTAGGCTTTTTAAAATAGAGTTAAACCCGTTAAAAAAATGCCTGCGACGGAATTTTTCTTTAAACAGAAAATTTAAAATTCCATTTTAACTTCTTTTAAACTGTTCATCCATGCACAATAAATGCAATAACATGCAAGAAAAAAAAATATATATATTAAACATTTACACCTGCTAAAAAGGGAACTTACTTCTTTTCGTTGCAATGTGATTCCGTCTTGGAAAATTTTACTTTTATCATATACCATTTTTTAGATTTTTATGTCTACATCGCATGGAATACGGATTAATAATACTAATGATAACTGAAACATTTACACACAGCAAACAAATGTTCATTAAAAGCATAAATATTGCAGCCTTCGGCACATGAAAAAAAAGGACTAAGATAAGTTTTTTTTGGTCAGAACTCTTCCGTAAGAGTAAAAATCAATGTTCTGTAGAAATTCGCTCGGGACGGGCCGGGTTCGGGCCGAAATTTAAACATTTCTTCCGGGCAGGGCCAAGCTTGGGCCTTCTTTTTAGCTATTATATCGGGACTGTTATATTTAGCGATTATATTTAGCTATTATGTCGGGCCTCTAATTTTTTTTACGGACCGGCCGGGCTCGGGCCAAAATTTTAACTTTAATAACAGGCCAGACTGGGCCAATTTTTTTTCTGTGGATCGGACCGGGCTCAGTTCTGGAAATTTGGGCTCGTGCAGACCTCTAATGCAGGCTCTTACATTATTAAGTTGCGGTCAGTGGAAGAAAACCGTTCCGAGTTCAAGTTTCGGGCCCGACCCAGGTCCGTGAAAACTTTTAATCAAATAGCTTAAACAACACAAAAATAAATTATTTAAAACAATAAATAGGAACAATTGAAATAGTCGAAATTGTGTCCACCATAAATATGTGTGCAGTATTCTTTAAAAGAATCTTTATTATATGATAAAAATTTGAATTTTTTTTTAAATATTCGAAATTGTATCGGGCCGGGCCTGTTTTCACTGATTTCTGTACGAGCCACGCCTAGAAATGTAAAAATATAAACAGACCGGGCCAAAATTACTTTCCTTCCGTTCCAGACCCGGGCCTGAAAATTCCTCTAGACATGACCAAGAAAAATTGAAGTTCAGACTTAGCCTGAGTTTACAAAAAAGGGGATGTGGGAATATAAGCTCCTTCTTTATTAGGTTGCGGTCAGTGGAGGAAAACTATTACGAGTTCAAGTTTCGGGCCCGGCCCAGGTCTGTTAACACTTTTAATCATATAACTTTGACAACACAATATAAATTATTTAAGATAATAAATAGGAACAATTGAATGCTTACTGTTTATGGGAACTACTTAAATCATCCGTTACTGCAATAGACGGCTTGGTACCTTTAGACAATGTTAATAGATATTTGTAAATCTGAAATTTTCCCGCCTATTTTTGTCTCAAAGACACTATTGAACTGATAGTTTTTATTTGGTCAGCAGCAAAATCCCTCTATACTCCCCCACCTGCCATCTCCCGAGCTTTTGGAAGCTTCTAAATTAAGACCTTTATCCAAAGTCAAAAGGACCCTTCTCGATATCTTTGAGAAAAGGCAACGTATCGGACACATCGTCTACTTACTATATTCATTGCCTTCTATGTAGCACGTTAGAATCAGAAAAGGCGATACTTCCTAGAAACCATGTTCACAGTCCAAAGAATAAAGAAAGAAAAAACTCGGAGGGGACTGCTTCGTTTTACCCATGCAATATATGGTAAAAGTTTTCTTCGGTTGTTTTAGTCATTAATAAAGTGTAAAAGTAAATAAAAAATTTAAAGATAGATTTTTTTTTAAAAACAATATACGCTGAAAAATTTTATTTCGAAATTTGAATTTTTCTATATTGGTTGAGGCCAAAAAATATAGCCCATCTGGAAAAAATTTTGGAGGGGCCCGAGCCCCATGGACCCATACAATTCTACGCGTACCCTTCCTTATGTTAAATCTATGGACGTTGGATGCATTCATGTGTTAAAATATCTTCTTGGGGAGATTAATATTTTTAACTTCTTTTTTTTCTGTGTACTCTTTTTAAAAGATGTTTCCTTTATTCCTTAGTTGTCAAACTATTTCTAAAATCTAGGCTTAATTTAATATTTATGTGTTTAAAGAAGACAAATGTAAAACTTTAACACTACCTATAAAATTAGGTATATGCTTCAGAAACAGTTTGGCAACAAATAAAAACAGAGACATCTTTTAAGAAGTATATACAAAAAAATAGAAGTTAAGAAAATTAATTTTCTGAAGAGAGATTTTAAACATACAAATGTATCAAATGACTTTATATTAGTGAAAGGAATTTGGAAGCTGAGTGAACAGCCGCCTTAGCTCGAGCATAGATACAGATACATATATGTACATTATATAAGTAGAGTTATTAATCCTGTTCCATCTACATCAGTGGATCCCAACGTGGGCTTCAATTTGGCTTTCGAGGGGGGGGCAATTTGAGAATTTTATGAAATTGGGTCATCCTCTTATAATCCTAAAAAAATAACTAGTAAATACTTTTTTTTGTTTTACTAACATGAAGCAACAAACAATTTTAAAAATCATTTTACAATATAAATTTTCCGGTTTGAAACTTTAAAAAATATATATTTCAAATTGATTTTCGATAGAATAAAAAATCAAGCCACTATCGCCAGACACTGGTCGTTTGATCAACCAATTAAAACGCGGCTTATTACAGATTTTGATTTTAGGATCCTACAGTGAATATCTTAATCTGGCTGATAGTTAATGATAGAAAATTTTAGCTGTTCTAAAAAGAATTACTATAATAATTCAGAGGGAACGTCCCTTCATTCCAGCATTTACGTTCTCTGATTATATGTTCGATGACTTCTTTGGCGGTTTTCTGTTCTTATATGATTTAAATTCCGTTCTCGTTTGTATGATATAATTATTGTTTAAATAATTTAATCAGTGGAATTGTAAACATTTAAAAAAGGTATTTAGTATTTCTCTTTTTAAATAGCAATATAAATATAAAAGTTATTTAAAATAAGGTTTGCGATCTGTAAAATAGCATTTTACATCCGTTAATTATTTTATGAATGTTTTATAGTTTTAAGCAGGTTTAACTTGGTAATGATTATACTGGAAATATTTCCATCGGAATTTCGGTTTTTAAATATATTTTTTATGATATTCAATTAATGCTCTTTTTCACTGCTGCATATTATTATTATTACTATTATTAGATCGGGAAGCGGCTGCACAAACCATCACCTTATCGAGTTGATGACTGAAATTCATGAACTAGTTAAAGCTCGATTCGCATATCAAAATGCATCTGGTCTACCAAGTCATATCTTAGTGGAAAACACATGCAAACCCGATTTTAATGGTTGACTAGTACATTTACCATTTGTTTTCTTGTTAGCAGTCCTCTACGTTTTCATACTTTTGACTGCAGTAAAGCACTATGATAAACTTATCAATCAATCATTAAAATTGGGTCTTCAGTGGTTTCCACCAAGATATGATTTGACAGACCAGTTGTATTTTAATATACAAATCGAATTTTGTCTAATGCTGAAACTTCAACAATCAACTCTACGAGGCGATGGTTCCTGCAGCCGCTTCCTGGTCTATATTATTAACGATTGCTTCCTGAATACATTTCTTTCTTTAATTAATTTTGTATTTATTTATTAATTTCTGATTAATAATTTAATTTTTATGATTTCTTAATACAGCTTATTAATGTGTTTCTGTTTAACATGTTAACCGCGATTACCGCGGAAATTTCACCTGCGGCGTTTACGACCATTTTCTAAATTTTTTTGAGTGATTTTCCGCGATGCGGCGTTTACGCCGCCGCGGCGTTTCTTCCAGAAATTATGGTACTCAAAATTTGTGAGTAACAATTTTAAAATAAACAAAAAAAATATATTTTTTTTAATAGCAACAGATTAAGACGCAGGAACAAATGTAAATAAAGTGACGTTATATATTTATGTGAATAAAGTGACGTATTTTCGGGCATAAGCGCCGCGGCGCATACGAGTTAAAAAGTTTAAATTATGCTTACTGCGGCGCTTCTGCTGGGGTGGCGGTTACGATATATTTTCTTTTCGATTGCAGCGATATTCATTACAGAGGTGATTCTGATCGGAATTTTTCTGAAAATTGTGAAAAGTCAAACATCAGTAAGAAAATGCGAAGCATAAAAAATATCGCGAATTTCGACAAATGAAATTCGACTAATTTCTGTCAATCATTCGCAGAAAAAGCAAGAATTTTATCAAGGGATCGGGAGAAAAAAAGACTTTTATCAAAGGCTCGCGGGAAAAGCGCGATTATGTAAAACCCCGTTAATCTGCCCTTCCCAATCAAACGCTACTCCTCACTATAAAAAAATCGCTGAAAAAAAACAGCTAATTTCGCCAAAGAATCACGGAAAATAACTGTAAATTTACTGAAAGGATCGCAAAAAAATCATGAATTTCGCCAAAGTATCGTTAAAAAGCCCATATTTCGACGAAAGATTGCAGTAAAAACGCGAAATATGTCAAAAAATCTCTAAAAAACAAATGCCATTAATCAGCTATGTCTAGGCAATTATGTCAAAAGATCGCGGAAAAATCGTGAATTTCTCAAAGGACCGCCAAAAAGAATTGTCAAAAAAACTGTTAGAAAAAACGCAAATGTGTCATATCCATAAATAAACGGTAAAAAACGAGAAAAAACGCAAATTCAGGCGAAAAAACGGTGAAAATAGGAAAAATTTGTAAAAAAAGGCATGAAATCTATTAAAAAAATCTCGAAAAAACGAACATTTCATCAAGGATTCATGATTCATTCATTTCATCATGATTCATACTGTTTTCAAAGGCGAATGAGAACGATATGAATCAGGATGGAATGAATGGATCATGAATCTTTGATGAAATGTGTGTTTTTTCGAGATTTTTTTTTAATAGATTTCATGCTTTTTTTTACAAATTTTTCCTATTTTCACCGTTTTTTCGCCTGAATTTGCGTTTTTTCTCGTTTTTTACCGTTTATTTATGGATATGACATATTTGCGTTTTTTCTAACAGTTTTCTTTTCTTTTCACATTCTTTTTAAGCATTCGTTTCACATTCTTTTTAAGCTTTTTTTACCAATTTCTCCTTTTTTCTGCACTTTTTCGATAGAATTTACGTTTTAAAAAAAAAAACGCAATTTTTTTCAAGTATTGCTTCAAGTATCAACATTCATGTTTCATTATTCATTTAAATATTCATGATTCATCCCTTGCTCATCCCCATAATAAACGCAAATTTTTTCAAGTATCGCGAAAAAACTCTACAAATTCGTCAAATATTGCGATAAAACCCTGCAAATTTCGTCAAATATCGCGACAAAACACTGCAAACCTCGTTACAAACTATAAAAACGTATTAAAAAATCGCGAAAATAAGGCTGCACGAATTCAAATTTAATTTTACCATAAAAAATATACTAAATATACTAAATTGAAAATTGGATTTATATTACAAATGTTAAAAAAACGCGAAAAACACAGAATATAACGCAATTTTTAACAGTTTGATGTATTTTCGTAAGTGCGGCGCATACGGCGGTGCGGCGCTTCTGATGAATATTTGTTTTATTTTAATGCATTTTCGGAGGTGCGGCGCAAACGCCCGAAAATACGGTAAATAAAATAAAGGCAAAGTTAATAATACTCAAAAATGGGGCTGAAATTTTCCTGAAATTCTTTTAGATATGAGAGGGATTTTACAATAACAGCAGATTAATAGACATAAAGTTTTGATTCCAAATTTGTTTTATGTTACATTTAAAATGATTAATAGAATTACAGAACCCGACAGAAATTGTTTTACAAATAACAGGTTACTGTCTATAGGATATTTGTAGTGTTTCTGAAAGTAATAAATACCAATCAAAATATTTCTTATGTCAGATAAAGCGAGATTTTTTTTTATTTACTTTATTTTAGAGTTAAATGATTACATTTAAACAGTATTTCTTTGTAGAAAATAAACAATTATTATATATTTTGGAAATTCTACATTACATAAGCAGAGTAAATTGTGGATCACTGTACCTGGTCAGTGGATGGACCTCTATGCCCTATGAATTGAAGTTCAATACATTCTCATAAAATTGTTATTTAAAGGTTTCTTTTAAGCATACTAAGTTTAATATTAAAAAAAATCAAGTATCTTTTTTTTTTAACAAAAATGCCATTTTTTCTTATATATATAACCTTTAATTGATAATAAAGAAAAGTGTGATGCTTAAAAATTTTACTTTTAAAAGAACAATCAGAATAAAATTAATCACTATGAGTTAACAACATGTTTTGAAAGCCATGAGTAATCAATTCAGTGATGTAATCAAATAGTCCAAAAGAAAAAATTTAGAAATACAGTCGAGTCTCTCTATAACGAAACTCTATACATCGAATTTCTCTATATAACGAATTTTTAGCAGGAACGGTCCTTTTTTCGCATGATTACATTAAAAACTATCTATATAGCGAAATATTTATCTCCATATAAGGAATTTTTTCATAAATTGGTCTTAATTTATTCAGTTTTAAAAAAGCTTCGAAATCATATGGAATCAATTTTCCGTCACTTATTTTTGATTTATCGTTCAGGTTCCTCAGGTTACTGAGTTTTTTTAATATTACTTTTCTCCTTGTTCTTTAAATCCAACGAATTCACCCCACCTCCCACACAACTTTCCACATCCTTCCCAAAACAGAGTCAATTGGATTGTTATACATACAAGAGAGGAATCAATGAGAGGCACATAAGAGAGGCCTTCAAATGGAGGAAAATGTTAACTAAAATTTTTCATTCCTTGCTAAAATTCGAGCTTTTTTTGAGAGCGCAACAATTTTAAAATGAAAACAACAAAAAATTACAGATATCTTCCTCTAAATTAATGCAAGTCTTCCTTATTTGATTTTCATTAAGCTTTCAAATAAATGTCTGTTCTCTTTTTTGAAACAGCTTAAATAATTAAGAAATAAAATGTTAGGTAAATATTTACTTTTAAACATTTCAAATTCTTAATTAAAAAGATCAAAAATAATATTTGTTCAAAATTTACATATTAAGTACGATTTTTAAAATCATTCTCTATACATCGAATTTCTCTATATAACGAATTTTTTACTGGAACGGTGCATTTCGTTATATAGAGACTCGACTGTAAATAAAATATAAAGGAGGGGGGGGGGCGTGTTTGGTCCACTATACCCCACTTTCCCCTCCATAAGAATATATAATGTGATGATTTCAGGTATAAATTTTGTACTGTTTAATGAAACTTGTCAAAATGACTACTTATTTGATAATTAAAATTTATTGCAGTTTATTAAACTGTGAGTTAATTATCATTTTTCTTTCTATTTTTAGATTCAAGCGTAGATAAAACTTTTTCATTGGAATTCAATAAGTCATTTCCTTGGATGAAAATGGCAACAATTTCATAAATACTGATTCTTTGAAGAAGTTCCTGTTATCATCCGAAACAAAAATTTTTCACATACAGAAATGTCATTGATTGCAGAAAAAAACTCTTCTACCTGTCAACAGAACTTTGTTCTTCCAAATGGGGATACGGAAAAACATTCCTCCATTGATATAGGAGAAAAAGTTTTTAATTGTGAAATGTGTTCCAAAACATTTTCTAAGAATAGTCATTTAAAAAGACATCTAAAACAAATTCACTCAGGAGAAAAATCACATGTTTGTGAAATATGTTCCAAGAGATTTTTTCAGAAAAGTAGTCTGAGACAACATCTCTTGACACATACAGGAGAAAAACCTTTTGTTTGTGAAGTATGCTTTAAAGGATTTTCTGGTGAAACTACTTTAAAATCTCATCTCTTCATTCATACAGGTGAAAAACCTTTTGTTTGTGAAGTATGTTCCAAGAGATTTTCTCTTAATTGTTATCTAAGAAGGCATCTCTTGATTCATACAGGCGAAAAACCTTATGTTTGTGAAATATGTTCAAAAGGATTTTCTCAGAGTAGTAGTCTAAGCCGGCATCTCTTGATTCATATAGTTGAAAAACCTTATGTTTGTGAAATATGTTCCCGAGGATTTTCTCGTAATGATCACCTAAGAAGGCACATGCACTTGATGCATGCAGGTGAAAAACCTTATGTTTGTGAAATATGTTCCAGAGGATTTTCTCAGAGTAGTAGTCTAAGCAGGCATCTCTTGATTCATATAGTTGAAAAACCTTATGTTTGTGAAATATGTTCCAGAGGATTTTCTCGTAATGATCACCTAAGAAGGCACATGCACTTGATGCATGCAGGATAAAATCTGTCTCTCTGAAATTTGTTCCAAATATTTTTCTAGACATTGTCACCAAGAAAGACATCTTGTGATAGATACAGAAAAAAAATTGTTTGTTCAATAGGTTTTCCATAAGATTATCTGATATCCAATATCTAAAAAAATATATTTGTCTCATACTAGTAAAAAGATGCCTCTTGAAAATCTCTTGTATTTTTATTATGTTAAATCTGAGTATGAACCCTGTATTTTTCATTGCATTTACTGTTATCACATCTTTTTTGCGTTAGCATGTAGTCATAAATTAAAAAATTGTAATATTTTTCCATAATTGTCATTTTGATAAAAAGCAAATAGCTCTAGACCTATTCATTATTTCTCAGTAAAACTTTTTGATAGTTTTAATTTTTGCTATTTTAATGTAAAGTATCTTTTCCCTAAAATTATAAAAATAGTCTGACCTGAAAAGGATAAATTGTACCTCAATATGTTAGATGATAGCAAAGGCTTTATTCAAGAAACACTTTTAAAAATTGAAGAGAAATATGTTACTAAAAGTATGTTTTGTGTAAAAAAAACCTATCTGTTATATTTTCTTTTGAAATTTTTTTTCGAAGGATTTAGATGAAGCATGTCTCTTTATCGTGTATTCTTTGCACCCAGCGTGAGCTTAGTATTTTTCTAAAATTATATAAATAATCAATTGAATATTTATTCGGCATATTTACTCAATTCATATTTACGATTAGTGTAAGCTAATCAGTCGTGCACTTTCATTTCATCAAAAAGTACTTCAGTTGTTTAGGAACTAGTCAGATGTGGCAATCCCAAAGCTTTCTGCTATCTTAGACACGTCAATACTTCCTAAAAAATGCAGCATAGCAGCGCCATCTGTTAAATGATATGCATCAAAATGTAATCAGTACCATTTTGTATCAAGTATTAACTAAATCTAAAGTTTTATGAAAATCCCTGCACTAGTTCTTAAAATATAGTTAATGTGAATAATGCAGCATAGCAGGGCCACCTGCTGAGAGATATACACCAAAAACTAATCAGATTTACTTTATATCAAGTTCTAACATAATCTAAGGTTTTGGGAAATTCCATGTGTTAGCACGAGATAGAGATAGAAATCCCACAAATTTTTGTCACATACACACAGACAGACATTTTGCAAAAACATGTCTTTTGAGTTCTCTGACTCCTAAAATATATATATCCGTCGAAAATGGGATTTCGAAAATTTTCACAAATCCATTACTTTCTTGTAAAGATGGAAGAAATAAATAAATGCCCTTTATCGGGATACACGAAGAAAACCTGGTTTTTCCAAATAAGATGTTATCCACCTATTCCAGTGATGAGAGCTGAAAGGTTTTATTCCAAGAATCGACCGCACAAATCCTTGAGTCATCGAACATAAGAAAAATTCCTTCATCTTATGGAAGAGTAATGTAATCAGTACCATTTTATATCAAGTGCTAACTAAATCGGAAAGTCGGATTTCGAGAATTTTCACGAATCCAATACTTTCCTTTTGTAAAGATAGAAGAAACAAATAAATGCCATTTATCGAGATCCGTGAAGAACATCTGGTTTTTCCAAATAAGATTGCTCGCATTTATTCCAGTCATGAGAGCGGAAAGGTTTTATTCCAAGAATTGACCTCACAAAATCCTAAGTCATCGAACACAAGAAAAATTCTTTTACCTTATGGAAAAGTAGTCATAGGGGAACCTAAAGATCCATATCTGCCGGAAGCAAAGTGGTGCATAAGCCAAAAATGTATACCACTAGTGGTTGACTCATAGACTTAGCATTGTGTTTTCCTGCACCCAGTTTTCCGTAATTTCATTTTTTCGTTTGTACAGCAAACACAATGCTGAGTCTTCGAGTCAACCACTAGTGGTATTCCTTTTTGGCTCATGCACCACTTCACTTCCGGCAGTCGTGGATCGTTTGATTCCCCCCCCCCCTCATACTACTCTACCATAAAATAAAGGATTTTTTCGTGTGCTCAATGACAGAGGGTTTTGTGCGGTCGGCTCTTGGACTAAAAAGTGTATGGTAAGTGTCTCAACTATTTTTGTATTTACAGTAGAACTCCGCTTATTCGGATCCCGTTAATCCGGATCTCCGGATAATTTGGATCGGTTTGGTCAATTTTTTTTCAAGTTTGTGAAGCGATTGGCTATTTTTTTCATAACATGAACTTGTTTCATCTTCGTATTCTGAATAAAAAAAAACTTTTCTGCTGAAATTCTTTTTCTTCTGAAATCTTTTCGGAAGAATTAAGCAAAGTGAACATTTTTACTATCTGAAAATATTCAATAAGTTTAACATAAAGGTGATTTTCTGTAAGTATGTTTTGTTCTATTTCATTTTTTTTAATTTTCTGGATAATCCGGATTGAGTCTGGTCCCAATTAATCCGAATTATCGGAGTTTTACTGTACGTAGAAAAGGAAATTTACGTCTTTAATGTTTCGTTACATATTTTGTCTTTCATGCATACCTCTAACCACAGTCGCCAAGAGGAACTTATTTTCAGGCTCCCCCTCGTAATGCAGGTATAAATTAGCTGAATGTTTTTTTGCATTAAAGGCAAACTAATAAATGTATAATAGTTCTCTGCAGTGTTCTCGCTGACATTTGACCAACGTTAGTAATTTGGCTAATTAAAAATAAAAAAACATTCGCTAAATGAAAAAAGTATTAGCCAAATAAATTTGCCGTGTAGTACAAAAAAAATCTTTAATCTTTAAATGTACCCCACTTTTTTCAATATGTTCTAAAATAACTTAAGTTTTTAAGCGACAGAGATTGTTATTAATCTAATGTCAACTATCCGCTACAAACATATCAAAAATATGTATTTATGCATATGTATGAAAAACAAAGAAAAAGTAAAAATTGAGCACTGGCAATTTGGAGAATCTAATCTCTTGTTTACTCGCCAAATGAAGAATTTAGTAGCGATTTGGCGCAATGGCGAGCGACAGCGAAAACTCTGGTTCTCTGTAAATCATCTCCAAAAAAGTGCATCGTAATCAATGATTTCAAACTGTCCAATCTTGCCATCCATTGGCATTACTGAGGGTTTGGATTGCGTTGGTTCAGTTCAATACATTTTTCTTGAAATGTTTTAAGCATAATAATTTCAAGATGATTTTGATGGTCCAAGATCCATAGCTAAAGTTAACACTTTAATCAGGATGTCTGTAGGCTAGCCACAGAAGTTTCATATTCGAGGAGAGTATACGTGTTCGAACTCATTCATATTTAAGGAAGTTGTGTTGAAGCGTAACCTGAGAATCACATTTTTGCATGACTCTCAAAAGTTCAAAAACCGCATCAGCTGCTGTTTCCTCCCCTGTACTAGGTAACAGCTTAGTAATTCAATTAGAGAATTGATCTTTTGTACCAGAACTTGCCACCATACGGCGGCATCATCTTTTTGTTGTTTCACTGGAACAGACTCAGAACAATCAGTTATTTATTTGCTGCAGTAGCAGTTAGCAGCAAAATGCTGTGATGGATTAAAAATCCATTATTATTCCAAAGGGATAATTATTATTTTAAAACTGCATCAAACTGAATCTAATATATTTTTCAAAGTACTTCTCTTTATTTTAGTGTTTTGTAAATAGTGTCAAGAATGTCTACCTTTTTCATTATAATGTGATGTGTTTCAAATATAATATATAACATATTTTTCCACTGTATTTTCATTTGATAAATGTTTTTTTTCATTCTAAGAAGAATATATTCTAACTGAATACATCAAAATAGAAAGGTTAAGCCTTTAACCTTTTTTTTTTATTATTGAGGAACTTTCTGCTTCGCACTGAATAATATTCCAACAAATTCTAAGGGGTAATGTACTCTAACACCCATAAATGGTCTAAGTTTCTCGTTTCACTTGATGATAAGTCTGATAATAACTTTTTATCCCAATGAACTATAGTCAATCAGCGTCACTTTGGCCCAAATTTGGTGTACATTGCTCCTCCTTTAAATAATTTTGATCCATGCTGCCATGGTGGAACTTTGGCGAATTATTTCCAGTGGGCTGCCAAACTCATACTAGTATTGCTATTTATATTTTGAGATTAAAACTTTCACTCAAGTGATGTAGCAGATTTAATCTTTTTTTCTCTCTTGTGCTAAAGCTACCCTGTTAGGTCAAAATAAGCCTATTTGACTGTACTGATTTTGAAGCATTAAACCCCAGTTTTATGTGTTATGCAGTTTCATTAAGTAAGTGTTAATATTCACGATGAATAATATTTTTTGAACTGTCTGCTTGACTGTCACCGCCGCCAGCCATGTTCAAGACAGATGAAAGTAACATTGACATAAAAACTGCAGTTTATGAAGCACGGATTTTTAAGATAAAGCAGCTTCTTTCAATCGCTTTGCAGTTTTTTTTTGTGTGTGTGTTTGTTTAGAGATGAAATACAAGTGTACAAATTTTCCTGGTTTCTGTTTTGTAATCTGAGAAACAAGCAATCATCTTCATTTTTAATAAGCTGGTTCCAAATTAGGATGACTTGGCACTTGGGTCGATTAACATGAAAGGGCTACTCATTTAAATTTCATAACTGTGAAATAATTATAAAAGTTATTTATTGATTATTATATTTATTTTTTTAATGTGTATTTTAAAGTTAATAATGATTACTATAGTAACAATCTTTATTCAATGTTTTAGTCAAATCCCTGTAAGTATCCGAGCAAGGAGCCCCCCCCCCCTCATAAAGCATCAATGCCCGGGACCCCCAAATTTAATCGGCCTTGAGTCGAATAACATAATCCATATTTTCACTCTTTCATTCTCTTGATCTTTTGCGGTTTTGCTTCTTCAATTTCTCATTACTATATATTTCCTTGCATGAGTTGAGAATTTCTGGATATTTTTTGGGGTACAAAGTGCAGGGGGTAGCTTATACACTAGTACAAGAAAATTCTTAAAACTGATATTTTAAAATCAGAGAAAAAAAGACGTTAAATATAAAAAAACTTTAAAATTACATACAAATTTCAATAAATATTTTAAAACTCCATTTTTTTACAATGAAAATAGTTAACAATCTTTATTCATTATTCAAATTATTACCAGAATTTTCAAGCATTAAAATCGCATTATTTCACTGATACATCAGTATGAATATTGACTGTTGTCTCATTCACTATCGTCAGAATATCCGGCCGTCTTTTTTAGGTGTGTTCAGGGGCCTCGCTAAGGGGAGAGACAGGGGGGAACCTCCCCCTTCAAACATTTGCAAATTCTGTTACAGTTGGCAAATTTACAAATTGAATTGGCAACTTAGTTCAAAATTTTAATAAAAAACTATAATAAACTTTCTATTTCTGATAGATTTGACGAAAGTTACAAATATAATTAGAAATATTTTTGAGTTTTTTACAAATAAAAACTATATTACACTTTCTAATTGTGATAACTTGTTGAAATTATAAAATTAGTTGGCAAACGCCGAGAACTATTTATGTTTGCTTTTTAACGAGTTGGCAAATACTGAATTTTGACTTGGCAATTTCAGACTCTACGTCTACCAATATAAAGTCTTCGCGAGGGCCCTAGATGTGTCCATAATTATGTAAATACATAGCACTCATAGTTGTCGTTCAATCTGTCCATCTGTCTACATATAACAAGGCAAAATCTACCCAGCCGAATCGTTTAGAATTTAAAATATATAATTATTACATACTTTTGCCAAGTTATTTCAGATTTTAGAAAATAGGATGTATAGTTAAATGGCAGGGACAATCAAAAGTATTCCATTCCATTACGATCAGTGGGAAAAAAAGTTTCAGGTGCGTTTTAATGGTGTTACATTCTTTCGAACATAATAAAATTAATATGTGTCTAAGAGGTTTATACTATCATATACATTCTGCACAATCTGTGGTGTAAAGAACATTTGTTATTGAATTACAAGGCACAAAAATATTCCATTACAGTTGTAAAAACAACATTGTTTGATGCGCGTTTTAACTGCATTGAATATTTAACATTTTACAAAATTGATATACGTTGCTGCGGATTACTACAATTTATTACCTCTATAATAGAAAGTAGAAAATATTTATAAGAACACACAAAAGATTTCGACTACTACATTACATCCGAAGTACTGTTTACTATAACAGCAAAACTGAATATTTTTAAAACGTCTTTATAGTACGACCGTACCCTATTTATTATGCTATACATCCAACTTATTTTAGAAAGAGCAGCGTCTATAATTTCATCACATTGCTGATGGAATATTTTTTTATCATTCTTTTGGCAATTCGATCCGAAAATAGGATATTTGATTTTTATGAACAAGCAAGTCATTACAGAATGAGCGGTACCCAATGAACCAGGTTTAGCAGCACATCTAAATGGGACAGATCAATAATTTCGAAGGTCGCATTTTTATCTATTACTAATGTACAAAAAAATTTTTTTCACTGAATTTTTTCATCCCCATTTTTTAACATCAGCTTACATACAGGTTTCCAATTTTAGACGAATTTTCATTGAAATGTTGTATGCTCGGCTTATACACGTGTATAGACGGTACTACTTGTTTGCCATGTAAATCTTTAATCTTTTTTAAAACATGCTGCTTATATCATTCAATCTATGAATGAATCTATCAATTTAATCCAAGTAACAAAACAGAAAAGACTTACATGTACTTCTAAAAATGAAAGATTTTAAAATTGAAAGATTCTTTCCTATGGCTAGAAATATGCAGCTTTAAATATAATCACGAAAGTAATCTTTAGAGAATGTGGGATTCGCTGCTGGTTAGGGACACTACACTTGTCTCTTCTACACATCAGCTAAATAAACCAAGACTTCTGTTTAAAATGGAATGTGACCCACGACACACATCTATGCCTGACTGGGTTCGAACCCAGCAAGCTCTTATTCAGCAACCAAGCTCACCCATCACAAGACAAGCAAGGGGCTTGAATCTGAGAACAATAACTTTGAACGATTTGTCATTTTATCACAGTAAACCAACAGGTACCTTTATTTTTCATTGCGAAAAGAAATTTTAAATATATTGCTTAAAACTTGTGACTCCGAATTAAACAAAAACAAAACAAGAAAAAGCCCCCTCTCCAAAAAAAGAAAGAAAGAAAACTGCAAGAAAATAACTTTTTTTCTCATACTTTACTTTTTCCACTAATTTTGATGGAAGGGGGGATCGACTCAACAATCCACATTATTGTTGTTTGGACATATTAGATACCTGTGCTCTCACAATAGCAATATCCTTTCCATTACATTAATTGCGTTTATCTGTAAATAATTTATAACTCGCAATTAATATGATTTTTGATAGAAATGTGTTTGGTGTGTTAAGGTTGGGGGGTGTAGTCATCATGATTATGACTCCAGATCTTTTTTTATCATCGTAAATCTAGATCAGAAAAAACTCGTTCTCAAGTTAGTTTTAAAAAATTGGAAAGCAACTTTAATATCACGCTTCATTTTTTTATGCAAGCAGCAAACATAAGCATCAAGAATTTTATTCATTTGGCAAAAGTAGCTACAAGAAGAAAAACAAAAATTTCGGGGAAAGGTGGCAGATTTTGAATATCATTTTAAATTTTGCGTAGGGTAAATCTCATGGGTAAAGAAGTGAGTTTGATATTGTAAAAAATAATAAAAATATAATGTAGAGTTTCTATTTTCAGAGTGTTTCTTTCGCCTAATAATACGGTTTAAGTTACACGGAATACAAGAATAAATTAGAGCTTAAGAACAGAGGTCAGATGGCCCTCTGCATGTCCTATATGCATATACTTTATACAAATCTGCTTCTCATGGAAACCTTTTCAGTTTAGAGCTTGATACAACATTAACCCCCCCCCCCCATGACCATGACCATGGGGGGTGACCATGTCCCTGACACTCACATTATATATTAGCTTAAACAATCTTGGTTTTTCATATATTAATCGAAGACATCCTGAGTGAGTAAACTGATTAAGTTATGTTAAATACAGAGGTCTCCAAAAATGACTATAATTTGATCCTCTAACTATATAAATCAAGTCTTGATGACCATTAGGACAGCTATAGATTTTAAGTTCATAATGCAAATATAATTATTTTGTGTACATAAGAAATCTTTATTTTTTATTTACTTCCTATATAATTTTCTTTATAGGTACTTATAATTTCTGAAAATTTTTAAATTATAACTTTTTGTATTCGTGGTTGTTTTTTCTATTATGCTTATTTCTAAATTTTGTAGCCAACATAATCTATATATATTACACTAACGTATGTGGCACAAAAATCACGATTATTTGTTAATTGTTTAATGGCAACGTCTAAATGAAACAAATTTCATGGGTTACTGTGCAAAAGTCCTTTGGTAAGATTTAGGCTGTAGTAAATTGGTTTTATTTATACTCTGTTCCTTTGCTGAAATTATAAAGCTTCAAAATATCATTATTTTGTCTCTTCTTTTTACTAAGAATAAATAAATAATTAAATAAAAGTCATGACTTTTAAATCTTTCAGTTTCAAATTAAAGTTATGTATTATAAATGAAATGGGTGAAAGGATTATACAATTATATTTTAAATAATTAATAACATGCGAAAAAATGTCATGGGTACAATATTTAGCGATTTATTATCTGCGCCGGGCTAACATAAAAATACTGAATTCTTGATTTTTCAGCCCAGATGTCATATCAACATATTGGCGCGTTATTTTCTGACGTCAGTTTGGCGAAAACTTCGTTTTCAAATACCAATTACATACATATTTTTTAACTAATTTCTATTCTTTTAAAAAGGAAATAATAATTAAAAAAAGTTTAATTAATAATTATAGAATATAACAATTTATATCATTTTAAAAAAAGAAAATAAAAGTAAGCAAACAGTTTATCAATAAATAAATAGCAACAGCCGAGTTACCATGTAAGGCACATATAATAGTCATTTTGTTGCAATCGCGCTATTATGGTGTGTATGTAGTATCTGTGTCTATTTCTCTACCAGAATCTTCTAATTTGGCAAAAAAATGAGAAATTAAAATAAGTTATGAATAAAAGCAACATGATTTAATGGTTAGTATATATTTAAGGGAGACCAAACTATTCACCAAGGACGACTAGTTAGCAGGGCCGTAGCTAGAAGTGATCTATAGGAGGGGGGGGGGCAAGAGATTGTATGGGAGGCTCATAATTTTTTTTCTCTTTCTCTGATACAGAAAGATAAATTAGTGCATATTTATACTGTAGATATTATATTTCTTATTAAACTGTTGTAATAACTTCATTTTATACTAAGAAAAATATATGATGATGAAAATTTTGAGTGTATAACTGGTGCAAAATTAAGCATCATGTTAGCTTCATATGTACAAAAGGGATGAGGGAGTCTTGAATTGCTTATTTTAATTACAAGTTAGTAATTCTGCGAAACTATAAAAGGATCTCGAAACTAAATTAGACTTTTTGAACAGAATTTCATTTGAATTTTTGAACAGAAATTCATTTAAAAACCTTCGAATCTTTTTTCCAGGGGGGGGGGGGGAAGGGGCTGAGTCGCCCATAGCGCCCCCTTAGCCACGGCCCTGGTAGTTAGTATGAAAATAAGGATTTTTTTAAGGGGAAATAAACCAAAGTTTCTTCAGAATAAGCATAAATAGAATAAGTATTATGTATAAAAATCCCAAGTATTATGGAAAGTTTGCTACCTAATAAAACGACAATCCTCAGGGAGGAAGAGTGATAAGAGGAAGCAACACCTCATGCGACAGCGCCTTGAGGTGTAGGCATGGCTCCCTTCCATCGGATCGTTTTGTTTAGAAACAAGTAAGAAAAATCATGCCTTAAGGTTGTTTTCAACTGCTTTGCTCAACAAGTGCAAAATGTTTTGATACATTTAAAAATTCATTTTTCAACAGAAATGTATAAAATTGGAAAGCCTGACTTTGGAACAAATTTGGAATCTAGCATAGTTTTCCATTTTAAGATAATTAAATTACCTATCGATTTTTAGGCGATTTTAATCACGTGATCACGCGCTTTTCTCCTTTTGTAAGACTGTTTTTGCTGCTTTAATCGGGAAATTCTGTTCAAATCGTTAAATTTGACGACTTTTTCTGAAAAACCTAATGCGTTTACAAAAAACAGAAAAATGAGTGCGATTAGATAGTTTCTCAACAACAAGACCTGCTAGTTTCATGCATTTCCGAACAAAAATAAATTAAAACTTGTGTAGCAAAGTTGCCCTTTTTGATTTAAGACCATGCTTAAGCATAGATTATGAAGCACTTTACAACACTTCATGAAATCTTTAACAAAACTTTGTTATTTAAGGAAATAAGCTCATATGGCCAAATATGTATTCCAATATTTTTGAACAACCTTGTATTTGATCTCCCTATTGATATAAGTACTATATAATGGGAAAATTTAGTTATGTAAGAAAATGTCTAGTAGTTTGAAATTTCTTTTTCAGCAATTTATACTAAAAGATGGAAACATACTTGAATACTTTTGTTCAGCCCTGTAGTTTACCTTGTACCTTTATTTTCTTCAGCATTAAGCTAAAATTTGTTTTAAACTAAAAAACTCTTAAAACAACTGAAATCACATTCCCAGAAATTATCAGTCATAGGCGTCTGTGAACCCAGTTCTTTGCGTTTCTGTATATCATTTTACCTACATTTTGCAAACATTACTTTATACATTCTATGCAGTTCAGCGTAAAAATTCATAACTTATTTAAGAACCACCTTTAAGTAATTTATGTTCATATTCACTTTGGCGAACTCTTTTAGGTAGCCCTGTATATCAACTTTAGTATTTATACACACCATGAAATGTGCATAGATTTAGTGAAACTTAAATGCACATGCTATAATTAAAATGCATTTCATCCATCCATCCAATGTAATGGAAAAATTTGACGCTCCCTGTAAATAAACTAATCGTAGTAGAAACTTCATTTTCCGTAGGGTTTGTGCTAGGGTAAATGTCGATAACGTCCAAAACTTTCAGGGCAATCCGAGTATATTTACAGGAGTTAGAGCGCGGCCAAACGGCCAGATAAAATAAATAATTATAAAATTGGAGACAAATTCTATATCGCCCCCTTCTATATCCCCAACAGAAATTGCTGCTACTGAACACAACTACTGAACCTTGTTCCTCTCCATTTTTGAAGATCCTCGCTTTTTGCGGCATGTCAGGAAAGACCAGAGACTAATATTAAAAAATTTAGTCTCTCTTTAATTTTGCGACATGCCGGCTAATGCGGGGGTATACAATATAAGATTAAACGTCAATAATAAACGATCGTAAATATCACATTCACTGACAAGTTAAAACACATTGTCTGTTACATCATCGAGTGATTTTTAATTTGTCGATTAATAGTCCATTTAAAAGTCAAATTTGACTTCGGTTTATTAATTTGTTTGCTCTTTCATAATTGAAAATAAAAATCATTTCAATTTGTATAATTTGGCGAACAGTTTGGCGATTTTTATAATTTGGTGAAATGAGCCGACAGGATATTCAAGTAGTACCGAATTTTGTCGTAGAAAGAGGTGACAAATAAAAATTATCCTGTCTTGTGTTCTTTTTCTTTTTAAGCATTATTCATAAATAGATTATTTAAAATAATTCATTTATTATAACAAGATAATACACTGCAATAATTGCGGAAACGTCAGTTGAAGGCTTACTTTGGAGACACGAAATTTTTTGGATTCTGTCTGTCTGTCTGTCTGTCTGTTCCGCGATAACGTCCGTAAAAAGCATTCGATTGGCTTGAAATTAAGTGGGTATG
The DNA here is from genome assembly GCA_964019185.1 of Maratus speculifer. Lineage (NCBI taxonomy): Eukaryota > Metazoa > Arthropoda > Arachnida > Araneae > Salticidae > Maratus > Maratus speculifer. The sequence goes on along the minus strand of CAXHSM010001376.1, from coordinate 18,246,113 downwards.
TTAGTGAGACACTGGGATTAAGCTGTATAGTTTTTTGTTAGATTTCATTCATTCGTTCGGAAGATATAGAATATTTTATTTCGCGCAATAATGTTTTTCTATAACTAATCCAATGATTTTCATTTTTTCCCCTGAGTGAAAATGACACATTTGATTAATGGAATTCAATGATAAATGAATACTAAAATTTACCAGTTAAATTATTCGTATTATTTTGAAATTTTGTCAACGCATTTGTCAGATTTTTAAAATTATTACTGTAAATTTTGGAGATTTTTTATAAATGTGTTCCAATAATATAGACTAATTTATTTTAGAGATTTACTTATTTGAAATGTATTTATTTCATTTTCTTTATTTTCTTCTAATGGTTGCTAAGCAACCATTCATCTTAATCCTTATCCTTATAATGCTATAAATTTGAAAGCGTGTGAAAAATTTAAATGAAGTCAACATCAAAACTTATGAATTAATTAATTTCTTTGTATCTTTACGTATAAACTAGCAGGAGTGACCGAGCTAAACTCGGTCAAAATTAACTTTATGTTCAACTGGATATAGTATTATCACTGTATCATTCACTCTATATTATAACTGTACAACATGTTATTTATAATAGTAGTATTTTAAAAAACAATCAATAAGAAAACTATTTTGTATGCACATGTTCATAAATTTTACTTTATTTTAAAATTTACAACGAAAGGATATCGATCCAAATCAGATTTTTAGTTCGACTCTGAATGGTTTAACCATGCATCTTGAATCCTATTAACAATGTATAAAAAATTTCTTCACATTCTGAAAGACAATTTTTTTTTGCCATATATAGCCAAATTTGGAGACATTTTTTTATTTGGCGACAAATACGTGTTTTAGCTTTCGTAATCTTAATAGTCGATTTTTCGGCCAAATGTCGCCAATATTGTGTCAAATATTCTCGTAACTCTAACCCGTATTACTCAAAATGACCCACGAATCAAATTTGATCAAACATGTGACTTAGCTCAATGGTCTTCAGGTAATTAAAAACAATAGAATGTAAAATTAATCAAAATCGTTTAAGCCATTTCTTAGGTAAAATTAGCTTGACAGCATCCAGCAATAAAGCGAAATGATCCACTAATATAACTTTGTTTAACGTGCGACTTAGCCCAATAATCTTCTCGTGACAAAAAACGTTTCGTTACAGAATTTAGGTAAAATTCCTAGAGTCGTTATTATATATAATTAGAATGACCCTGACCCATTTTGACCCACTAATTAAATTTTTGCGAGCATGTGTCAAAGCCCAATGGTTTTCTCTTTCCCAAAAACGATATAATACAAAGTATAGTCAAAATGGTACGAGCCATTTTCTACATAAAATTAGCATGACTCATCACAGGGCCGTAGCTAAGGGGGCGCTATGAGCGGCTCAGCCCCCCCTAAAATATTTTGAGCCCTCCCTGGAAAAAATTCCAAGGTCATACTAAATGAATTTCTGTTCCGAAAATGCAACTAAAATTCTGTTCAAAAATCTAATTTTGTTTTTAAATCCTTTTTCAGTTTTGCAGAATTACTAAATTGTATCTAAAATAAGAAATTCAACACTCCCTCATCCTATTTGTACATATGAAGCTAACATGATGTTTAATTTTGCACCAGTTATACACTCAAAATTTTCATCATCCTATACTTTTCTTAGAATAAAATGGAGTTATTACAACAGTTTAATAAGAAACATAGTACCTACAGTGTAAATATGCGCTAATTTATCTTTCTGTGTCAGAGAAAGAGAAAAAACAAGTTATGAGCCCCCCCCTACAATCTCTTGAGCCCCCCTATAGATCAATTCTAGCTACGGCCCTGACTCATCATGACCACAAATTACCCTTATAATCGAAATCTCTCGAACATGTGACTTAGCCCATTAGTTTTCTCGTGTCTAAAAATTGTTACATACAAAATTTCGTTAAAATCGATATAGCCGTTCTTTAAATATAAATAGCATATAAATAGCTTGACCCAGACCCTTAATGACCCTTTATGATCCATTAATCGAAATTTCTCGAATGTGTGACCAAGCCCCAATGATTTTCTCGTGCCAAAAAAAAAAAAAAAAAAAAAAAAAAAATGTTATATACAAAATTTCGTTAAAATCGATCCACCTGTTCTTTAGATATAGCTTGACATGATCCAGTATAACCCATCATGACTCACAAATGCCCCTTATAGTCGAAATCTCTCAAACATATGAGCCCATTAGTTTTCTCATCTCAAACAACTGTTACATACAAAATTTCGTTAAAATCGTTCACGCCGTTCTTTAAATATAAATGGCTTGACCCAGACCCTTAATGACCCAATATTACCCATTAAAATTTTTTCTCGAATATGTATCCTAGCCCATGTTGGCCCATTAGATTTCTCGTGTCTAAAAATTCGTTAAAATTTGATCCAGCCGTTCTTTAAATGTAAATAGTTGACCCAGACCCTTTATGACCCATTAATTGAAATTTCTCGACCGTGTGACCGAGCCCGATGATTTTCTCGTGCCAAAAAAATGTTATATAAAAAATTTCGTTAAAATCGATCCACCTGTTCTTTAGATATAGCTTGACATGACCCATTATGACCCATCATGACTCACAAATGACCCTTATAGTCGAAATCTCTCAAACATGTGACTCAGCCCATTAGTTTTCTCGTGTCAAAAAACTGTTACATACAAAATTTCGTTATAATCGATCGCGCTGTTCTTTAAATATAAATAGTTTGACCCAGACCCTTAATGACCCAATATGACCCATTAAAATTTTTTCTCGAACATTCAACCTTGGCCAATGTTTTTCTCGTGCCCGAAAACCATATAATGCAATTTTTAGTCAAAATTGCGTGAGAAAATCTCTAGATAAAAATAGCATGACCCACAATGACTCCAAAAATGACCCACTAACCGAATTTTCTCGAACATGTTACCTAACCCAATGGTCTTCTTGTAATACAAAACGATAAAATATAAAATTTGGTCAAAATCGTTAGAGCCGTTTTTTAGATAAAAATGACTTGACCCATGATGACCCAAAAATGACCCACTAATCAAAATTTTTCGAATATGTAACCCAGCCCAATAGTTTTCTCGTGCCAAAAAACGATTGGATACAAAACTTCCTTAAAATCGATCCAGCCGTTCGCTAGATATAAATAGCTTGATCCTGATCCATTATGACCCACAATGACCCAATAATCGAATTTTGTCGAACATGTGACCTAGCCCAATAGTCTTCTCGTGCCCGAAAATGGTAAAATCCAAATTTTTGCGAAAATTGTTAGAGAGGTTTTTGAGATAAAATTTACACGCACAGACACACACACACACACACAATTTTTGCTCGCATTATAGTATAAGATATAGCATAGCCCAGAAAAAAACCATAGGCTATGTTTTATTAATTTTATTCAAATATTTTTCTTAATAATTCAATTTCCTTCTTTTTCATACAGAATCAATAGGGATTTTTTAAATAAAATTTAAGCAATTTCCTTTATTGTTGCCAAAAAAAAAATCAAAACTTGGAATAATAATTTTTCAACTGCAATAAGTTTCAATTGAGCAATTTCCATTCGAAAAATTAAACTATGAAAAAATAAATAAATATGACGTCAGAATTAAAATAACTATAGATATAGTACTTTTTATTAAATATTAAACACGGATATTCGTTTCGTTAATAGGAATTTTTCTGACAAAAATGGGGACATAATTAGAAGTAAAAGAAATAAACAAGAATTATATTTTTAATAAATATTTCACTTAGTAAAATATGACGTCATAGTTGAACAAAAACAGGTATTTTATAGTAGTCGTTAAAAATACAAGAAATATGAATATCAATAACTCATGAATAATGACGTCATTGCCGAAACTTCAGTGAAGGCTTACTTTGGAGACACGAAATTTATTTTTTTTTCATATGTCAGTCTCTACTTCTGTATGTCTGTCTGTCCCGCTATAACTGCAGCAAAATGCAATTAAAAAAAAATTTTTTTTCGGAAACAAAATTGTAAAACTCTAGATTACTGAGTTAAAAATTACAAAACTTCCTGATGCATCAGGTTTAGGTGTTTGTGGCTGGCATGCATGTAGAAGTATGAAGATAAAGAAAAATATTTGCCCAAACTGTTACTTATTCTTATAAATCAAAATGTGTAAAGAAATGCAAAATATACAATAATCATTAGCACAATTATTAGAAAGTGACAAATTTAAATTAAGTGAGGCTCGGGGGGTTCAGGGGGGCGGAGCCCCCCTGAAGAAATCTTCTATGTTATAATACAGAAAACAAAAATAATAGATCATGAAAATTTCAGAATATCCTAACATAACTAAATTTTTAATTTACCGCTTTTGATGGCTGAAAATTTCTAATTCCTATTTTATTCTTATAAATAATTACGCAATTTGAAAATTTTAAATTACAGTTTCCAGGGAGTTGAATATTACCCAAAGTGTGTTTTAAAAAAATATGAACAAAGCTGACGTTGAGGCTCCTGATCTGCAGATTTACTAGTTATATATATTGCTTAAAAAAACTGAATTATTAAAAAATATTTTATGAAAGTCATCGCTTATTTTACTCAGGCCAAAACTATTTTTACTTCTTTTTTTAGACCAACAAAAACTCTTGGCTATTGATAGACTTCAAGATAAAATTCAACAGTGTAAACAAATAGTCTTAGAACAACCATTGATGCCGTGTTTACAAATAAACATTTTTTTATTATCTTTTAAATAGTTTATAGCTCACAGGCTATCATAGCATGAGAGCTTATGTGCTCGTCCGATCTGTATGTACGTTCGTACTTGCGTAACGCGATAACTCATGATAAAAATATCGGATCCACTTGAAATCTTGTATGTAGGTATATCCTGATATGGCGCTTCCCTGATTAGTTTTTGGAGTTCATTCGATATGTATAAGAGGGGGAACGGGGGGCTCATGCCCCTCCCCTTAATTGATATAAACGGGATTTTCATGCAGAATTAACAGTTTTCGTTCAAAATTTAGATATAGGATCATTCTGATGAGGCGATTCCGTGACTGATATTAGGTGTTCATTGAATAATTATAAACAGGGGGAACGGGGGGCTCATGTCCCTCCCCTTAATTGATATAAACGGTATTTTCATTCAAAATTAAGTTTTCGTTCAAAATTTAGATATAGGATCATTCTGATGAGGCGAGTCCGTGGCTGTTATTAGGTGTTCATTGAATAAGTATAAACAGGGGGAACGGGGGTTCTAATGCCTCTCCCCTTAACTTGTATAAATGGATTTTTCAAGCAGAATTGTCAGATTTCGTTCAAATCTCTGAATAGTTTTGGAAGTTTAATGGTTAAGTATAAAAGAGGGGAATAACTCCTCTTAAATTATATAAATGCTAAATGGATTTTTATTAAGAACTATCCGATTTGCTCTGAATTTTGGATATAGATTTTTTATATGATAAAGCATGTCCTTGATAGTTTAGGAGTTTCAATGATTAAGTATAAAAAAGGAGAAAGAGGAGAGCTGTTTCCCCTTCCTAATTTTTTTCGAACGGAATTAACAAAAATACAAGGCTGTAATGTACAATTAGTATGCGTAGCCTGTGAGCTCAATGGCATCAGTTTAACTGGGCAATATTCTTTTTATTTTATTAACTCACAGGCCATCAAAGCCTAAGAGCTTAAGTTCCCGCCCGTTCTGTATGTATGTACGTGCATACGTACATACGTAACGCGATAACTCATAATAAAAATGTCGGATTTACTTGAAATTTTGGATATAGGATTATTATGGTAAGACGCTTCCCTGATTAGTTTTGAGAGTTCCTTCGATAAGTATAAGAAGGGGAACGGGGGTTTTTGCCCCTCCCCGTAATTTATATAAATGGGTTTTCATGCAGAATTAGTAGATTTCTTTCAAATCTTAGATGTAGGATCATTCTAATGAGGTGCCTCCATGATTAGTATTGGGTGTTCATTTAGTTGGTAAGTTTAAAGAGGGAGAATGGGGAGGGTAATTCCCCGTCCTAATTTAGGTTTTTCACGCAAAATTTACCGATTTGCTTCAAATTTTGTATATAGGTTTATTCTGTAAAGGCGCTTCCCTGATTTGTTTTTGGAAGACAATGGATAAGTATAAAGGGAGGATAGGGGAAACTACTCCTCATAATTTATGTAAATGGTTTTCATACAGAATTAACCGATTTGTTTCAATTTTTGGATACATGCTCATAGTAATAAGAAGCTTCGCTCATTTGTTGTGATATTCTTTTGTTAATTATAAATGGGGGGGTACCGGCGATTACCTCCTGCTTAAGTAGACTAATAGAGTTTCATGCAGAGTTATCCGATTTGCTTTAAATTTTCGATGTAGGTTCTTTCTGATATGTTGAATTTCTAAACAGTTTTGGAGGTTTATTAGTTAATTATAAAAGAGGGAACGGGGAATAAGGTTTCTTAAATTACATAACTGGGTATTTATGCAGAATTATTCGACTTGCTTCGAATTTTGTATACAGGTGTTAAGTTTTGTTGTGAACATGGAACGGGCACCAGGAATAGTATGTTATGTTTAGTGGGGGGAACGTTTCTAACGACGTTCCGAAACAAAAAAATTAAGTGTGTGATCGTTTTTTTATTAGTAAAGTGCGTTTAATTGGCCGCAAACGACCACAAGACATGAAGCAATATAGATCAACAACTTTTTGAATCATTTGCAGGAGAATATAATTGAAAAATAAAAATAGAGCTTACCTGCATAAACTTGAATTAAGATGTGAGCAGAAACACGCAAAAGAATAATCTCAGAACACTTTCTCATAAAGAAAATTTCTTTCTTTATTTTTTTTTTATGAAGATAGATGAAGATAATTCTTTGAGAAATATTATAACTTTTAGTAAATACAGCTCTCTTATTTTTAGAGCGAGGCATGGAAGGCACATTTTTACTTGCACAAAAATATATAAATTATAGAAACACTTATTTCAAATAATTATACCTTTTCTTGAATTCTCTTGGAGATTAAGGGGCAACAAATCTATATTATAAAGGCCAAACGTATCTGTGCGTAACGCATACGTCATGTTCTGAATGGCAACACTTTCTGATAAAATTTCGGTTTTGCAATTTTCGTTATTGCAAATTTTTAAAATTCTAGACATAGCACGTTTTCAATCTATACACCATCGTATAGAGAAAAAAATACACTTTTAAACACAGTTTGTTAGAAAACTGTATCTTAATTTGCTTTTGAGATATTAGTTTTTTTGCAGTTTTCAGTTCAATTTCTCTAATAGTGGCAACTTGAGTACCGCATTGATGTGGGAAATAAAGGGAAAATAGCCATAGAGGTAAAAAAATAGAGATGCAGTTTGGTGGCTGGAGGTGACGCCTAAATTGTAATCCTAAAATCCGCTGCATTAAGCTCTGGTGCTTTCGCAAAAGAAGTAAAATTTTAGCAATACAGTTTTAATTCATAATACAATGAAATGCTATTTTAGAATGTTTAAATAGAAAGCAGATCTTTTTCATTTAGAGAAAAAATGCATGGCTATTGTTAAGGAATTTGGTCTCTGTTCCACGTGATAGTTTTGTTTGAATCGAATAAGAGAATTATATTGGAAGAATAACGCGCATCAAATCGTTTTTATTACATACTGCATCTCCATCTATCTCTTTTCTTCATGAAAAATAATAGATCACTCTATAGCAACTGATAAAAAATAGTAATTAACCTGCTACATCAAAATATCGACGGCAGTAAAACTCAGTGAATATTATTGGTTTTATTTTGTTTTTATTTATCAATTTAATGGGGGGGGAGGTATTTTAGTTTGTTGCAAACTTACTTTAGATAATCAATTAACCTTTACAAAAATGTATTTTAAAGAATATGTGTGTCATATTTTTCTGACACATAATATGATTATTATATGTCATGTATGATATTAAATGTATGATTATACAAGCTGAAAGGCTGCAATTTTATTCTTTGGAAAAATCTTTGGCTAATAACCGCTATCTTGCGTCTAATACGGAAATACCGAATTCGATCATTTTCAAAGCTTTTTATGATTACATAATTAATATGTTTCATATAAAATTGCTGTTTGGAGTACGTTGGCAATTTAAAAAGCATATTACCTAGGAAAATTTTATCAGATTTTTCAATTTTAAAATTAAAGAAAATTTCACTTTTAATTTGTGACCCGGGAACCCCGGGTTTCGTGTACTAGTTAACATAAAAGGAAGAAGTGGTCCATCCTGTATATAGCATACAATGTAAGGCTAACGGACATTCTAAGTGAGCGAAGTTCCAACAATTTTAAAAAACAATCATTCCTTCAGGAAAATACACCACTCTCTTAAATCGAAAAATGTTTCTTTATACGAAATTTTCTTCCTTTTTTTTTTTTTGAAATCATAAGGTGCATTTTTGATAGACGAACAAGTCTTAAAATATCTCCACAAAGGGATAAAAGTCTTTCCTTGCCTTTTAAATAATTCCATTATTTTCGCATTTAAAAAAAATGCTGAACGTTAGTCGTAAAAAGCCGAACAAACCATTTTTATTGGGATCCCACACATCATTTTTGCAGGCGTTTATTTCCGTACATCTGCAGACGTCCGCTCCGCTCTGAGCCGAAACCGCTTCCCTTCTGACGAAAATCACAGCGGCCGCTCCGGAAAGAAGGCAGGGGTTGCCATAAAATTAAAAAATACGCCAACTGGCAGGGCAACAGGAAGTGGCGAAAAAATAGAGAGGCGAAGCGGATCGCTACGAATAGGGAAACTGTATTTTAAGAATAAACCTTTATATCAGCAGAAAGATGCAGAGCCAAAACTGGATAACAGGACGCACCAACTTTTAAATTACGTAACAGAAGAATAGTACCTGATTGGACAATAGGAGGAGTCATAAAACGGAAGAAGACACCACATCGAACATTCTAGAACAGACAGGAAACTTCCAAAACCGGAAGGAACAAAATTTCAAACTGATTTCAACATTTGAAATCAACAAAAAGTTAGAAAATAAAAAGGACTTTTCAGAGGAGATTAAAAAAAGCGAAAATTAAGATAATTTTTAGAATGCGAAATATATAATAAATGACTAAAGATTAAAACCAAAAATAGACGAAAGAATAGACAGAAGAATAGTACCTGATTGGACAATAAGAGGAGTCATAAAACGGAAGAAGACAACCCATCGAACATTCTAGAAAAGACAGGAAACTTCCAAAACCGGAAGGAACAAAATTTCAAACTGATTTCAACATTTGAAATCAACAAAAAGTTAGGTAATAAAAAGGACTTTACAGGGGAGATTAAAAAAAGCGAAAATTAAGATAATTTTTAGAATGCGAAATATATAATAAATGACTAAAGATTAAAACCAAAGATAGACGATAAATTAAATTAAATAAAAATATGGCAGTGGTTAAGAGTAACCACAACATACAGGTTTATTATATGATAAGGCGTATTCCTGATTAGTTTTGGGGCTTCAATGATTAAGTATAAATAAAGGAAACGGGGAGTTACTTCCTTCCTTATTT